>LBNU01015137.1:5888-20246 GCA_014162995.1 Artemisia annua | reverse complement strand
TCTAGTTTTATAAGACTTAGAAACTAAAGTGATGTTTTTATTACAATCTAAAGTTTGTGCTTTGTCATTAACAAAACTTAGCAAAGATCGTTAAAATATAAATAACGTTTTTAGGCGATATTTGTATTAACATGTATGTTAACAAACATGTTTGGATTTGTTCATAGAAAAAATAAAACTCATTACATATGTTTTATATATCTATTTATATTGAATTTAATAAAAAAAAATTGTTATCAAATACATTCACATGTTAAAGCAAGCATAATGTGTTATCAAATACAAATTATACTTTTATGCTACTATGAAGTTCCATTGGTTTAATTTTTATCAAAAATTTTATAACACAAACAAAAATATTTATAATCAAAGTTGAGAAAGAAATACCGAAAAAATCAAATGGGGACAATAATTTTGGAACGGATGGAGTATAACGGTGTCAAGTTTTTCTTTTCGTTTTTTTCCTTTTCTAATTATTATTGGTATTTTTTTTTCTTGTTTTATCCAAGGATTTAACTTTATATTGTATTATATATGCTAAGTACTACTCCGTATTTTAACTTGTTACTCTCTACATTTCAAGACCTTTACAAATACCGTATCAATAGAAGATAACCGTTGGGATTATCATCACTTTAGTAATCTAATTATCATGTAATAGATAGAGATTAGCAGTTGAAGGACCTTCAAATTGCTTACTACTAACAGGTGTATATGTGATGTCAATTAATAAAAGGGGATAGCTTGGCTACATTTATTGTAGCCAATTGGCTACAATTCTCCAATTAAATACATTAGCAAATGAACCAGTGACCCAAAAAAAGAAGTCAGTGATCCACAGAAGGACTCAGGAACCCACAATTTGTAACACAATTGTAGATAATTGGCTACAATTGCATTGTAACCGATATATTCCCTTAATAAAAATGCATAATGTGAACAGGTTTGTGTAATGGTGTACCTTCTTCAACATCCATAAGAAGCACCATGTATTTTTCACATAATTACATTTAGTAACAATGCTATAATATACATGATAAGAGGATATTAGAAAAGAGCAACAATGGAATCATACAGATCAAAGATTAAAAGGAAATATAATACACATTAAAAACATAGAGTACAATCACAGTACAAATACACAAAGATACATGAAATTACAGAAGAAAAGGAACAAATGAAAGCTAATTTCTTGTCACCCTTTTTTACTCTTACATCAAAATAGCTAAATTCAATCTCTAGCAACACCCCATTCCAAATATATATAGATACAGATATGCACATATACATTATTGCATACAAATCATACATACAAAACCAAAAACATGGGTTTTCAATTGGTCTCTTTTAACTATTGGCTACCTTATAGGAAAAGAGCAAGGGTTGATTGGTTGTACAAATTTCTTTTTAGAAACCTCTTCAAGGGGTACATATGGATTTGCGCTTGGATTTGGTCTCTTCCGTTTTCCATTCATCTTCTCTAAACTTTGATAAACATTCCTCAAATAATTCTGGGTCGGCATCCAAGAAGATATTAGAAACCTCTTCAAGGCGTTTACATATGGATTTGTTTCTTTCCAATGAAGGGAATATGATCGATAGTGTTACTTTGCCGTTTTGTTTGATCAGGTTCTGGATATGATCGTTGTTCCAAAGGAATATGAAAGTATTTGTGTGTTCTCTGTGATAGTTCGCGTATACTTGTAAAAATAATAGAAGGCTAAACTTTAACATGGCTAAAAAGAAAAGGAAAACAAAATAGGATTTCAAATATAAGACAGACCACAATATTTATGATACAGAAAAAAAACTAACAGTGAACTAACCTTAAATAGTTAGCTGTCATAGGCTCGCATTTCCATGTGAACTACTACAACCCGCCTCTGGTCCTACATGCATGCCTACAATAACAAAAATCATCAACACATCAGTATCAGGTAAATCGTGAATTGGATACTATTTAAAATGGAAAAAAGTATGTAATATGTGCGGCACAACCACCTGATAGTCACTAAATCAACAAATTAACCTACCTTGAACAGACGGTTGTAAACGGCCTGACTCCGTAACCTCGTGTGTCAGTACCGAGCTTATTAGAAACTAACTATAGATACTTCCACTCCTATCCCACATGACGCATCTCTTTTTATCACAAGATCGTCACTGGTTATTGTATGTATTTCTTACATAATCAGAATTGCCAAAAACTTAACAGGTGCTAATGATAATTTTTGCAACTTCTGAATAGCTTAGATAGTATCTCTTACAGACAGTCTTATTGCATCAAATTATCACATCTTTCATATTCAGAATTTTGTATTATAGATATGAACAACATGTCCCTTTGTTTCTGGTGTTTTTGCAGCCCGCCCACCGCATACTATAAGTCGCATCACCCACCACATGTTTCGGTTGTCAGTTCCTTTGGTACCTCAAACTGCATAGAAAATTTAGCTTCAATTTCCCAAATAATCCCAAATGGAAATGATTGAATCAAACTTGAAAACCTTTAATAGCAAAAATATACCTCTACCTCAGGCTCTATTGGTTCCTTTAAACCTTCTTCAGTTTCAGCTGTTATCTCTTTCGGGGGTATCTTAAAATCTTTCACCTACCCCATCGGGATGTACCTTTTTTTGGAACACATGCAACAATCGCGGCAGTTACTTATAGAATGTTGCAATTTTCTTAAAAACATATAAAAGGCAAGTTAGCAATCTTCATGGGACTGAGGGAGCATTTGAAAACAAACTGTCCCGAATATCAAGGGCTTACTTCAACACAGTTACTTATAAATGGTCGATTCAATTACAAAAAAATGGCTAAAAAGCAAAAATTAACTGTTTTATTTGAAAATTTAGATATATGGTATTAGCATATTATTTTTTAATCAGGATTAACAAACTCATTATTATATACAATAGAAAGCAAAAATTGTAGTCGATTAGCTCGGCCCATCCAGGTTTGTTTTGACCCGTACTTAAAACATGTCATGTTCAATTTGAATCCAGTTTGACCCATTACCCAACCCACCAGACCTACCCATTGTACCACCTCTAAGCACAACAAAACTTATTACAGAAACCAATAAATAAATAACCCAATTAATAGTTAACAAAATTAAGGCACACATGCAACAAAAAGATGACGTTAAGGCACCGATGATCCATTTTAATAGTCGCAATGCATACAACAACCTAAGCCATTATGTTTAAAAAAATTGAATTATAAATGTGGTTTGAAATAACTCATATTTAAAACATTAATTTCATAAATTTTGAGAAATAATATACAGAAAAAAAATCAAAAATCCAGACAGCACATTTAGACTTGTACTAAGAATTGATTCTTTCGACCCATTATAAAAATTGATTGTCCCACTCTGTTTGGCATTTCTTATAGGATATGTCATACCACACAAATTATGGAAAATAATCAGAAGAATGTATACAGGAAGCTCGATTGGAAGAATACCTTGCAGAAGAACGTATGAGCTTTCCAACTTCCTCCTCAATATTGGCATATACAAACTTCTTCACTACCGGTAGTTACAAACTCCTTCACCAAGCCATCCAATTCTGCAATTATTCCAGCCTACATGGAGCATGAAAAAAGAAACGTTAGATGTATTCAATAAGCTGGAATAAAGTAAGAACATAGAATTTGATTAATGCATAGTTTGATCACACTTTTCACTAAAGTAAACGCACAATATAATAAGAGGAACATTCCAAATGAACCTGTTACAACCCTAAATGCAAACAAAGTAGATAAATGATTAAAGATACAAAAGAATTCAATACTCAAAACATGTTAGCTTATAGCATACACATACTATTATAATTTTAGAAATGATTTATATTACATTTCTTATAGGATATGTCATACCACACAAATTATGGAAAATAATCAGAAGAATGTTTACAGGAAGCTCAATTGAAAGAATACCTTGCAGAAGAACGTATGAGATTTCCAACTTCCTCCTCAATCTTGGCATATACAAACTCCTTCACTACCGGCAGTTACAAACTCCTTCACCAAGCTATCCAATTCTGCAATTATTCCAGCCTACATGGAACATGAAAAAAGAAACGTCAGATGTATTCAATAAGGCTGGAATAAAGTGAGAACATAGAATTTGATTAACGCATAGTTTGTGATGAGACGAAAAATGTTACGTTTTTAGGGGTCGGTTTGAGTCCCAATTCGTATGTTTTTGGTTTGGATTTCACCCAAAGTCGTTTCTTTTCTCATTTTAGGTACTTTTGAAGGGAAAATCACAAAAGAAGCATTTTCGGGCGTTTTCGGAGTGAAAAAGTGCGGAAAACAACAAAAACTCAAAAGACCTTGAGGATTACTGAAGGTGACGCCGTCACACTCTACAAGGTGACGCCGTCAGGAACAAGTGAATCCAGAATTGGAAAAATACTCGTGACGGGCCAGAGAGTTCGTAGTGCAATTTGGTGACGCCGTCAACCAAGGCCGTCAGGATCTGGAACCAGCAATTATGACCACGTCAACTGAGGCCGTCAGAAAACCCTAATCACCGAGCTGACGACTCACCTATTGGGCTGATGCCGTCAGCCCGCGTTTTCTATATTATAAGAACGATTTTTCATAACTTTGAATAACCTAGGGGAACTTTAGTCGAATTTTGGAGTGGAAACTTTAGGGTTAAACCCCTAGTACGTGTTATTAGAGGACCTTAGAGGGTATCCTAACCCCTTCTAACTTGCATGTTTAATCAAGATAAGTTCTTTATTCATACAATATGTCTATGTGTTGTGCTGATTTATGCTTACTTGTCTTCTTCTTTTAACATGCTAGGCTAATTACTTTGGTGTTGGCTTAGATCTAATGAACCTACTATTTGGATTATCATGGATGTGTATGTTGTGATGATTTGGGTGAATGTTTCATCTACGTTAGACTAGAGAAAACTGGCTAATCTTCCTATACGGGTTAACCAAGCTTGACACGTCTTTAGAAACGTGAATCGTAAACAAAGTGCAGTAATCAAGAATTTAAAGGCTAGTATTTTAAACCTGCCATAGGATTGCTATCGTGAGCTCAAAGAAACAGGAAATGTTAGAACGTATCGTCATAGAGTGAAAAGAAAAGTGAAAACTATATAAGAGCCTTATGGAAAATTCGAACGTCACTACACTACGACATGTTATAGAACAATAACTAACACCCGGTAACAAACAATCCCGCAAACTCACATACAAATAATTACATATAAAAAAGAATAAGTACTAGGAGTAAAGAAATCTAACAAACAACTAAATTCTACCACCACAACATTGATTTATCTCCAAAAACCAAAAATACCAAAAATATAAGTAGCTTAGAAGTAGAAAACTTGGGTTAGTTGACTAGCAACTAATTCCGCCCTATCCTCCAAAACCAGAGATTTACTGCTTTCATAAAAATATAAAAATACAAAAAGAATCTTCCTCCACCCTTAGACCTAGATTAGAGTAGCCTTTAGCCTAACGAACACTATTCCCTGTGAGAGAACGATCAATCCCCCGGTACTTGCCACTACACTATACTACATCGGTCAGGTACACTGCCTGGTGGGGATTGCAAGCTTCTCGAGATCCCTCGAGAGGTAAAACGTAGTGCGTGTTGCAATCCCCGCGCATCAGTTTGATCACACTTTTCATTAAAGTAAACGCACAATATAATAAGAGGAACATTCCAAATGAACGTGTTACAACCCTAAATGCAAACAAAGTAGATAAATGATTAAAGATACAAAAGAATTCAATACTCAAAACATGTTAGCTTATAGCATACACATACTATTATAATTTTAGAAATGATTTATATTATAATATAAAAAACACATAACAATTGTTGTAGCGTGTGAATCAGATCTAAACCATAAAGACCAACCCGTGCAAGGATAATTACTTGTAAAGAAACAAACCGCAATGCTAAACATGTATAAAATAAAACATATTACAAACTCATATAATGTAAAGTGATACCTGATTAGCCGGATTATATCATCCACCTTAATATTTTTCAAGCTCCTGCAATACACATTGAGATTTATAATGATCCGCAAATGACCATTGCCAAATCAACAACAAAAGTATAGTTTCATAAAAACTCCCAAAATCATATTGTTACGAATATAACTTAACCGACATTTCATCAAACACTTTGGTGAGCATAAAAATGGACCAAAGATATTTCGTCAAACACTTGATGTGCAAGTTTAAACTTCACACGTAAAATTTTATTTCATCACCTTGAATTTGATAGTTTGTTGACAGGATCTTCATTCGCCATCACCTACAACCATGACCACAAAAAACAGAGGAATATAAAATCATTGTAAAAACTTACAAATATAAGCTAAAAAAAATTACCTGGAAAGGAATTGCAACATACATACCTAAAAAGTCTAAAAGCTTACTCAAAGTTTCCTACAAATCAAATAACATAATAACACAAATTAAAATTTGTTCTTATCACAAAAAAAGATAAAAATGCTTACTTTTTTGTATTAAGAAGACAATATCATTTGTCTAAATAGAACCTCGAAGAATCGTGCATTTGTTCTGATGATGTTTTATTGGTGTTTAATGGTGTCACCATCATTTGAAACCGATATCATTGATTTTGAAGAGGAAGATGAAAGCGTGTAGAGGAAGATGTAGAGGAAGATTGAAGTAGATTTGATTGTGGTGTTGAAGAGGAGCGTAGGGAGCCAAGACAGGGTTTACTACTTTACAAAAATAAGAAGAAGCGTTTTTAGTTTAGTGTTTAATAGGTATAAACACAATTAAAACTTCCCATATAAATCAATTTGACTATTGTAAAAAATTTGTGCAGTGGAGTGTTTGTACATTCTCGTTAAATAAGGTAATCCACACCATAGCATTAAACGAATTTTTAATGCGGGGCGCTTAAAGGACTTTTAAAAAAGCTTATTTTATTATATAGTATAGATTTGGTTTATTTTTTCATGACATGAGATAGCATTTATTTTTATATACAAATCATTTGGAATTCTTTTAAACCTATCCTTGGTAAATCGAGTTCATTGTCGAAACAAGAATTAGAATTGTATACAATTTGGCATACATAACTCTTAATGCTACGGGTACATGTATTAATGCTAATGTGTAGTACGAATATTTAGCGATACAATGAACATGACTTATCGAGTTAATTAAACCATGTTTCATGTTTGTGTTCAACGAGGATCGTTTCCCGCACTTAGCGGTGTGTGTGATACGCCTAGGTTCGACCCCAAGGGTCATTTAGCTATTAGGGTTTTACCTTGTCTTATAAATACTCTTTCTAATATTTTAGTTTATCAATCAATTTAAGTTTAAGATAAAGAAATCTCTAGTTTTTCTCTATATATTCTTAAGGAGCTCACACACGCTAAAATTGATACGACCCGGTTAGGGGTTGTATCGGGATAGGGCACCACTTTTAGCGTGTGCGAGCTCCTTAAGAATATAGAGAGAAAAACTAGAGATTTGTTTATCTTAAACTTTGATTGATTGATAAACTAAAATATTAGAAAGAGTATTTATAAGACAATGTAAAACCCTAATAGCTAAATGACCCTTGGGCTCGAGCCCAGGCGTATCATTCCTCACTCCTTCAAAATCACCTTGCCCTCAAGGTGTTGTCTTCAAAAGTTTTCTTAATTCCGGGATTCCATGATCTTCTTTGAATTGCAGCCTCCATTGTTTTCTTCTTCCACCGAATATAACACAACACCCTTCTTCCATCTTTTGTTGCGCCACGACTCTTCTCGCGATATACCCACTTGAAACAAACAACCAAACTCTCGCCGGAAACATATCTACCCTCCAACATCTTAATCACAAACTCCTTGATTAAACCCAAATTTATTTCATTTATACTATCATCAGATATACTACCTTCATCCTTAAGTAGTGAAATCACTATATGCGACTCATATTCGCCAACGAGACATGCTTCACCAGCACCCACAACAACATCTTCCACACTTTCTTTATTTTCTGAAAATTCGCTAAACTCACTACGAACTTCCATGCTTTCCACATTACTCTCACAAATATCAAAAACATTGTTTATCGCGCTACTAACCTCAACAACACCAATATCTTCATTAGCATCTAAGGACTCTTTAATCATGCACAGAGCTTCTTCACTTGGCCATGATAGAACAATATCTATTTTCTCTTCAATGTTCATCTTTTTCCCTGAAAGCCTCCATTATACGGGCTATGGAACAAGCTTCTCCTAAAGTTGTAGGTGCTAACCTTAAGAGTGCACATTGTAGAAGTGGTTTAAGTCCCGAGATATAAATCGATTTAAGTAAAGATTCTGAGATCCCCGTTACTTGATTTATAAGAATCGTAAAATCATTCTCGTATTCGGCCACCGTACCCATTTGCAAAAGGTTAAAAAGTGCATATTCCGCGTCCCGATCATATCCGCTCAATGCCATGAACATTAACTCGAAAAACAAAAAAAAAATGATTTTTTCGATGAACAGTACCCCGTGAACAGTAACCGTGGTGAACAGTACTTTCGATGAACAGTACTCTGGTGAACAGTACCTCCGATGAATAGTGAAGACGAACAGTTTTTTGTTTTTTNCACCACTTTTAGCGTGTGAGAGCTCCTTAAGAATATAGAGAGAAAAACTAGAGATTTGTTTATCTTAAACTTTGATTGATTGATAAACTAAAATATTAGAAAGAGTATTTATAAGACAAGGTAAAATCCTAATAGCTAAATGACCCTTGGGCTCGAGCCCAGGCGTATCAGTGTGTGTGAACATTGTGTACGCCTCATTTGGTGTCATCATGTGTCAATTATCAATGGCTTTTTATTTATAAGTTGGTGAAAGATTATATTGATAGTTTTGTGATTTTAAGGCCTGTTGTTGGGTTTTAGTAGTTTTATTTTTCTTACTTGTTTGAGCCTTTATGATTTAAATCTTCAATTTTAACCTTACTTACTGATTTCTAGTGTGTATTGTTATATATACTACCTCAAGAAGTTGACCTATGACTAAGGAAGCAAAGGCTTATTGAGAGGTCGAATTGTCGAATGGTCTTAATGTTGCTGCTGGAGCCAATAAAATTAAAAAAAGCACGTGTGGTTCTCATTTTCTAAGACCGAGTAATGGTAAAATCTCAACAATTGGATCACTTTTGCTTTTATCTCCTTCATTTTGTTGCAAGAGGTTGAACTCATTCGTGCGCTATATATAACCTAAGCTTATATAACATATCATTCTCTCCCTCGTGTTAAACCAAAACATATAACACATCACTCTCCTCCTTGTCTTTTAAAAACCATCGTCAAAAACCGCCAGAGAAAACAAAAAAAATAAAAATTATTCAATAATGTTGAGCTATGATATAACGTATCTAACTCATTTCCACCCAACTTTAGGTTGATTTGGTTCGTGTTTTCCATAAGTATTAGACCTCTATAGTAATTTCCAGTTATATGAAGCTTACGTCAAAAGTTTAATTGAATTCTTTTCCAAAGTCTCGAAACATTGTTTGTTTCCTCTCGTCAGAACTTNACCTATCTACAAATGACTCAAGTGAGGTTTAAACCCACAACCTTTAGATTGGTGGGCAACTCTCATGCCACTAAACCAAAGACCTTGGGTTAAAACAATTTGTTTTAGCTGAAGACCTGTAACATTTCCCCCATAATATGCTACAAAAACTCTATCAAAAGCTAAAGAAATATTCTTATTGTAAAGAGAAAATTAATAGTAGAAACAATAAAATACTCACATAGATTCTACAATCCGGCATCGAAAAAAGAATCAAATAATTGTCAACTTTGATAATTCCCAATTGGATCCTTTGTATTATTTATCAAATTTTTATAATGATAATACAATGAAACCTAGAAACCTTAATAGACCCGAAACCATAGACAGCCTCGGGCCTTATAATCTATTGCCTAATAATCTCTCGCAATTCGAATGGCGAAATCGCAAAAATTCGAATTGCAATGTAACAATAATTACTAAGAAACAAACATAAAGATAGATATTTTGATAAAGAATCAAGACTTTGATAGAAACATTCGCATCGGATAAACAAAATCAGAAGAAAAAAAATATTCTTTCGATCACTGTGTGGACTTATAACGGCGGGTGAAAGGCGCATCCGACCGGTGGAGGCGGCGATCCATGTATCACTTTATTCAGAATTTAATTACGAATATACGGCCGCTGATGACATTATCTAACTTTTAGTGGTTTGAGAGTTATAAGCAAAACAGCGAGCCATAGTTGTTTTCTAAATCCGACGACTTGTTATGGCGTGCGACGATTCATCTTTAGGGCTGCATCAGCGACTCCAGTATACTTTTCTTCGAACTTAATTACGAAGCCGATGGGCGCTGACGGCGTCATTTAATTACTCACAGTTTAAGAGTTATGGTCAACTCCTCGCAGTTTAAGAGTTATTGTCGAAACCGTGGTCGATAAGGCTTTAATCCGAAAGTTGAATATTTTTTTTAGAACGGGTAAAAGGCGACAACTAGGGTTTGATAGGGTAGCTTGAGATGTCGGCTCAAGATTGCCGACTAGGTCTTGGGATGTATATATACATGCAATGGAATGTATATATACATGCAAATAAACAAATTATACTGTAATCTTTATTAAACTCCAATGGAATACATGCAAATAAACGAATTATACTAAAACCTGAGTTGGGCTAGACCCAATATTAAATATGCAAATAAGACACACCCCAACATTTGGTTTTTATAAAAACAAAAACTAGTACCATCGGTTTGTCAGTTCGAGCGGTTTTTTGGGTTCGGCTTTTTCAGTTTTGATTCGCTTTATCGTTTTTCGTGCTCACCTTAATATATCGATGTTTACTTTAAATAAACAAAATTAAAAGTTGAAAGATTACGTAAACCTATTTAGTCACATGTATAAATTTATAGATAATATCAAGTCGAGCAGAAAAAATATCAGCGCATCAAATACCAAACTATCTAAGACAGTTTAACAAAAATGAAATTCATGTTAGCTGAAGATAGTTACAAAAGCAGAGCAAGATACAAGCATGATGTAACACCCCCAAAAATCATACAGCGGAAGACTTACAAGCTTTTGTGGTGTTACGGGGATTGGTACCATCACAAGTATAGATAACAAGATCATAGATAGAAAATAAAAGTAAACCAAATCAACAAAGTTAAAGTTTACATTTATTCCAAGATCTTAGGGTTCATAGGCCCAAATAGATAGCATGAAAGATAGGTCCAAATTTATTATCAGAGTGCATATCGATTTCCCTCAAACCAGCCCAAGTCCAAAGCAAGCTTCACCAAAGTCCAAGCAAAAAGCATTCATCAATTACCTGAGAAAAACATGCTTAAAAGTCAGCTTTCGCTGGTGAGTTCATAGAGTTTAATCATTCGAAATACTTACGGGACCTGAAGGATTTAGCGCTATGTGTATGACTAGGACAGGCATAGACAATCATACTATACTCATCACAATTCCAATTCTATCACAATCATACTCATACTAGTTTACCACCTTTCTAGAAGGCGGAGGGTCGGGTGCGAGCGGGCCACATCTCGACGGTACACTAGCCAGGAACACTAATAGTAAGGAACCACCCATTACTACCCCGAACTAGGCCGTATTAGTGTATACTCCAAACCAGGGTTTCGCCCTAGTAGGTCGACAACTACCCGTCTATCCTAAACTAGTCCACACAATAGCAAAACAATTTATACCAGGTCCAAGAAATGGGTAGCATGTTTTCTCCCCCAAGTTTAGAAATCATTCAAAAATAAATGCGAGTAAAAGTGGGGCTATAAACTCACCTCGAAATAGCAAGCAATCAACACACGAGTAAGCAAAGAAAATTCGGCTAAGACTTCACAACAACTATTGACTCGGCACGACCTATTCAAGTATATATACTTTCGCTCAATACCACATCTTAAAATAATTATACTCCCAATAATCCCAATGGGTTTCCTTTTACTTTCCAAATAATCCTTTCTTTCTTTTGAAAACGCTTGTTATCGCTTGGTATCATTTTGGTATCCTTTGGTATCGAAGTGAGGATTCTAGAGACAAAGTCTCGACTCGTTGGCTATAAGCCAAATATACTATCCATAACAATCACATACGGCTCAAAACAAATAATAAGTCCACATAGCATATAACCACATATAACGCACATACTAAAACATATAGCACATAGTGGTCAAGGTCAAATGATATGCCTTCATAAAATAAATAAGTCGTCTCATGAAGGGTCGATGGCTTATCAAATCCGTCAACTTGATAAGTCCAACCATTCACGTATTACTTATGTATTCACCAAGTTATATCACGTACGTACAAGTCATAGGATGGACTTCTCGTCAATTTAGTTGTACAATATTACTATTGGGCCCTTATTGGACTCGTCAGCCCAATAAGTCCGACGATAATACTACACGACTTATTAACGTTAACTCAATCCGATACTTTACTACAATGGGTCAAATCACATATTACTCGACAACGTCGGTTTGAAACTAGTTATATAATGTACTCGAATATTTAATAGTCCATGCCGAAAGAATTATTTGCTTTCGGGATCCGTTATGGTCCGTACGTCCAAATATTTCCTTTATCGTTTATGGTTCTTATTCGTTAGTTATGCTTTAATAAGGCGTCGATACATATTAATTTCTAACGATTAATAGTTATCGTTGCGTTATTATTATTATTCGTTTATTACATCACTTAGGTATTATGTAAGTTAGTATATGTACATACATATATATGTGCTAGCAATTATATATATATACGTACACTTCCAAACTTACTTAATATTTAAGTTCGTTGAAATAAACGATTTCTAACGAATCATTACATATTCAAGTCCACGTGTCCGAGTCATGACCTCTCGTCCACATAACTACTCAAAGTCCAATGTCCAAATGAAATCGGCATCGTCAAAGTCAATCAAGACTAAAAAGTCAAGATGACCTCAACATGCACAAACAATAATCACACAAAATATATAAGTCCCGATGTCCAATAATACTCCAAACACCAATCAATTCGAGGTCGTCTACGACACTCGTTCTAATCCTATCTCCGTTCCACTAAAAGTATTCAACCTTATAACTCCGGAAATGCGATCCAAACACAAGGAAACAAACGTTAGTTACAAGTGAATATATATACACTTAGTCACGTATTTCACCAAAATAATACTCATAACCACAAAATACTCGTTTTCACATAAAACTATATTTTCCGTTACCAAATATACGTATTATACCCATTTACCTCAATGTTTCACATAATTCACGTAATACACATAAACATATACCACAAGCATACTAGTCACAATATTCCACATTTTACCAATGATTTCCGACAACTTAACCATTTTACCACTTTCAAGTGTATATCCCGACACTATTCTACACATCACCATATTCGTCACAAATTCGCATAACGCGCCAAAACGAGCTACTAAATCATACACGTACCTAGTAAATAACCACAAAATGACCACAAGGACTAACCCGTGCCCACTAGGCCACGGTTACCTTGGGTAGCGAGCCCAAACCTTCGGCCAAGGGCCTTAGGTGCTCGACATCACAACCAAAAACTCCCTAAACTTACCAATCTTGTTCCAAACACTACCAAATCATGCTAGGAACATACCACAACAACCAAAATCATCAAAATGGGTCAAAAACCCAAAAACACAAATGGGTCGTGGGTCAAACCCACGGTTTGACCACGAATTCGAATCCCAAACACTTCTAATCGATACCAAACTTGTTTTTCTTATGTTTTTATTAACCAAAACGTATTAAAACATCAAAACCCACTTAGTTTTACCCAAACTTTACAAGAATTCGTGGGTTTGACTTGAAACAAAGTCAAACCTTCAAGAAATACTTACCACTTTACCTTTTCTTCAAACCAAACAAGATTTCAACAACAAAAGTGATGAAAACACTCTTAAACCTCACGAATTTAAATGGGTTTTAGGGTTTTGGGTCGTTTTGATGTATAAAAATTATATAGGAATGATTGGAAATGGATGGGGATTATGTTTTTGGACTTGGATCATAAAAAAATGAGTGTGTGTGTGTGTTGTGTGTGTGGCCGGCGCAAGGAAGAATAAGAGGGAGGAGTAGGGTTTTTATTTTTGATATAAAATGATTTAGGGTGTTTATGTGGTTATAAGTTTGAGCAATTGGCAAAAATGGTCCCCTTAGTTATTAGTTTTAGAGTTTAGTTGAACTAGGGAGCCCAAAACTTTTATTTTTCTCAAACTTACCCCAAAACATATTTTTGAGTTCATAAGT
>LBNU01015136.1:115343-154348 GCA_014162995.1 Artemisia annua | reverse complement strand
GCTATATCCCGTCTCAAATGACTCATCGAAGCTCTGAGCTCTGACGGAGTAACACGTGCAGCTGTCGAAGACTCACCAATCTCATATGTCGACGAAACCTCAGTCTCAAGCGCATATCCTAATGCCTTAGACGTATCCGACTCGTAAGTCACATCCGAAATCACAGGCGAAGGTGGCATAGGAGGAACATCCTGATCCTCATCCATAAACTCCTCGTCATCCTCCTCATCATCATCATCACCATCATCCTCAATACCAACATCATCCTCTAAACCTACCTCATCATCCAAACCAACATCATCCTCTAAATATACCTCATCGTCCAAACCAGCCTCAACATCTAACTCAACCTCGTCTCCCAATAGCAATGGGTCAACAACTGGTGGGACTGGGACAGACATTATACTCTACAAGAGCATAGGGAAAGTATAAAAACACTAGCCAAATTTTCGCGGAAAACATTTTATAAGCCAAAGCATAACAATGGAGAAGTTCCAAACCAAATCATAATATCAAAGCATGTATATATAAAGTTTAAATAAATACCAGGGCGCGAAGTGGCATGAAGGGCTGGCGGCTTTCTGTCTCAAAACATTTTGACTCCAAGAAAAAGTTTATAGTCGAGTGCGAGCTCGTTCTCTATAAACGTTGGCTCTGATACCATTCTGTAACACCCCCAACTCAAATACGGCAGCTATTATGATGGGGGTATTACGCAAATAGAAACCAGGCACATTTATAGCTAACGACCACAACACGGGACGTTTATAAATGTTGCAAAACATATCATTTGAATTACAAACCATTTAGAGTACAAGGAATCTTAAGTCAAAGTAGCAGCGGAAAAAGTAAATAGAGTTTGCAGCGGAAAATAAACAAGGTTGAGCAGCGGAAATAACAAAAGACACAAAAAAGTTTTGCGAATGACATGCAAATAAAGATAGAAAGATAGTAAAGCTTCCTTGACAGAAATGCCTCTTCAGCCTTAGCCACTCCACCAAGCCCAAAACATCATACTCCAAAGCTAAATATTAATATCATTAGTACCTGAAACACATGCTTAGAAGTCAACATAAAAGTTGAGTGTAATCCATAGGTTTAAATAATAAGGTTGAGCACAAGGTTTTATTCATAAGATATGAGCAACATATGCATATATCGGGTAATCAAGGTAACAACCAATGTATAGAGGCATCCCTGTGCATAAAACATTGTTGATGATGCTAAGCTCATGACACGCAAAACGTTAAACAAATCATAGTATCAATATAACCGCGGAATTTCATAATATAATAGTGCCCCCAAGGCCGAGTACTTGCCAATTACCCGGCAAAATCGAATATAGTACACCACAATTTTCCTATCCAGCAAAAGGAGTGGGAGGGTCAATTCCTATAGGCCTATATCCCTCGCGCTCACTCGCAAGTGGATTAATGGTTCATGATCGGAGGGTCTTGCAATGGCAAGGTAAAGCTACTTAGCACATCGTCAGGAAAGCATACCAATCAGGAAAAGCATACCAAAAATACTTGTGCTCAGAAAACATTTAAAGCATGTATCTCACCCCATGGGTTTATAAACATTTAAAAGATAAAAAGCGGGGCTATGAATCATACCTTAATAATAGCAGGAAACGAGATATATCAACCAAGCAAGCAATTAGTCACAGCAAACAATCCTCAGCACAACCTAATCAATCAATCAATAATGGCATAACTCAGAAATACTACTCGAATGTTTATATTAACAATGCTTGAATAAAAGTCTCAGTAGCAATGGCATTTGAAAGAAAATAGATCTTTGAAAAGTCTCGCGTGGAAGACAAGAAAGATATAAAAAGAATAAATCGGCGAAACGACCCAATACGCAAGAAAGACGAATGAATACCTCAGAAAGTCGTCGGAAAGAAATGGAAAGAAAAGAAATAAAAATGAAGACACACTCAAATAAATGACAATAAGTTAATAACAAGTCTCAGTTTTACCCATTTTCCCAAAATAACATTGTAATAAAAGAGTTTTGAAATAAATAGTATTTGGTAAAATATCTATTTGGACACATTATTCCCGTAAATATTAGTTGTTTAGATTATCGACCATTTCGTAGTTTTAGTACCAAAGGGTCCATAAGGTCCAAATAACCAATACCGTAAATCCAATATGTCCAAATCTTGTCCATCACAATATAACATCACAATAATAATAATACGGATCCAAGTCCGATATATATATATAATATATATATTAATAATATATAATATATATAGTATATATATATATTATTATATATATATATATATATATATATATATATATATATAGTATGATTATATTATTTAGTAGTATATTATATATATATATATATATCATATATATGATATTTGTTTTGATTGTTTTTGCGAGGCGTCCGTTTGCGGTTGCTTTGTTTCTCGGCAGCCGAGAACCACCACCACAAGGCACGGAGGATACAGAAACAAAATACGCCAAAGGTCCTATTTGTGTGTGACAGGCTTTTTACGTGGTACGTGGTGGATGATGTTGTCGTATTGATCGGTTACTATTAATATGTTGTCTGAATGTATTTGTACTGTGAGTGAGAGATACAAGTTACAAGGCTTAGTAGTGGGTTTGGGATTTGTATTTAAGCGCGAAAGAATTTGATTTGGTNCAACGAATCATATATATACTCCCTCGTCATTACAAACCAAAACAACAACAAAATACCAAAACCTCACCGAGTCGAGTGAGTCAACTCGGGGAGTCAACCGAGTCGCGGCCAAACGGGGTCAACAAAAGATCCACACGAGTTTTCAAATATAAAAACATTTATATATAAGATTTATAAATAAAAACAATTTTTATAAAAGATTTTTAAAGAAAATAAAAATTGGGCTTTTGTAAAAAGTTTGTAAATAATAAAAAGGGTGGTGCGTGGGGTCACTATACTGGCAGTAGGAGGTCTCGGTGGAGTGGTGGTGGTCTCGGTGGTGGTCGGCAGCAGGTGGGGTGGCGCGTGGAGGTGTATACGGAGTGTTTGGGGTGCGTGCGTGGTACGGGGGTGACGGGGGTGTCCCGATCTACGAATTGGTGCAAGAAAATTGGGTGGTCGAAAAAGTTTTCCAGTGGCCGGATTTTTGTTCCGGTGGGTCGCCGGCGAACGAGAGAGAGAGAAAAGAGAGAAGTGAGAGGGTGTGTGTGTGTTTTGTTAGTGTGAAATAAATAAATAATGGATAAATGGGGTATATATATTAAATAAAAGTCTAGGGTAGTTTTTAAATTAATAGAAGTGTAGGGTGAAATGAAAAAGTAAGATAAGGGACCAAATATGTCAATGTAGTCAAACTTCTCATAAAAACGGTTCAGGGTCCAAATGACATAGCAAACGGACTCGAAAAATTACGAAACTTTCGCCATTGTTCACGAAATAATTTTCCAATAAAATCAAGCATAAACTTCAGAGTTTTTCTCAAACTCAAACTAATTCAAATAATTTGGCAAATGCAATACAATTCGAGTTTTCTAGGTTGTGCTGAGTCAATCAAGGAATAAAGTTCTCGTTTCCAAATATATCTCACGCTTCTCAAGCCCAATTTAACATGCATTAAAAGTTTAAAAGTATCTCAGGTACGAAAATAGATATTTAGCTAGAAATAGGTTTTAGAAAAAGTACTAGGTGTTACATTTACCATTTTTTTTCTACACCACCTTCGACTATATATTTACCATCTTCGACTATAACCAATATCTATGTTTTATATCGCTTCTAATGATTTTCCCTGAAATAAAAATGATTTTATGAAGCAAATTCATGTATCGGAACTCATCATATGCGTTGTAATGTTCGTTCTGTTGTTTGCAGTTAAATGCACACCATACGGAAACAGTCGCACCTTAGGAATGCGTGATAATTCTTATAGCATGATCTAGCTGTTTGCTTGCGGCACCCACGAATGTATGACAAATATTATTATCTCAAATTGATGGCAATCCCATATTACATGCTAAATCTGTAGTCCCTCAAGTTTTTATTTAATTTAGTTCATTCAATAGTCATAAGAAGGTGCATCTCTGTCTATAAGATTCTATTGAAGGTCGGACTTTATTTTATCAGATGCTACTGATTTCGTTTGTGTTAAGTTTGTCTGCAGTAGCTAGAAAATGGGAAAGTCTATGCGAAACCTGTTTAAAACATGTGTATTTTACTAAGCGAGAATTAACTTTTAATCTATTCGACCCACTACATTTTAGCTTAAAAATTATATGACCCAATAGTGTTAAAATACACCCAAATAGACTCATACCCATATAACGGGTCAAAATCCTCGAAAGAGCAAAGTGTAAAGTTGAATTCTTAATATAGCTGTCTTTGGCCACAAATAGTTGAATAGAGAAACTTTGGAGTCCCATCTGACCCATTTAAGCACAAATACCTGTTTGACCCGTTTGAATGCAACAACCTGTTCCATTTGAAGAGGATATATGTGTGTAACCTGATTGATTGTACACCTCATGTACCGTGGACTGCAGTTTATAGTATCTTTTACTAAAAAAATCACTTGTAGGTTTCACGAAAAAAAAAGTAGAAACCATAGATAAATGCATATAACCCTAATATATGCATACACGTAGAATATATAAACAAATATAAAACAGTTAGTTTCATCATTAGGGTTTTTACCTTTGGTGTATTATCAGTAGTTGCCTTCTTGATTAATCTTTCAATAATCCTAATACATGAACAAAAAAAAGTCATAATTAGATGAGCATTAGAAAATTAAGTCACTTGATGAGGTGATGGGGGTAACTTTACATATGCATTATTAGAGTTTTTGGAGAAAGAGGCGTAAATTTTTACGTGATTAGTGGGATATATTGTGAAACTATATATTTATGGAAAAGATACATTGATAAAAAAAATTTATATCGAAGTATGGAGTGATTAGCAGATATATATTTTGTTTTTGAATCATTTATCACAACTTCTGTCTTGCTCCATTGGTTGAAGCACCTGTTTGTCGACTAATAGACCCATGTTAGAATCTTTTAAAGGCCAAAATCTTGCACATTAAATTATTAAAACAAATTAATCTGGATTTAATTTCCGAATTTTAGCTTTATAAATGCTTGCTTAGGTGGCATAAAAAATTCGAAAATTTAAAAAAAAAAATCGGAAAATTTTCGAAAATTTTTAAAAAAATGGTAAAACAATGCCTATGTAATTCGAAAATTTAAAAAGAAAATCGGAAAAATTTTGGAAATTTAAAAAAACAATACTTACATGGACAGAATGTGATGACATGTCTGATAATGAATTACATGGCAATGACTGGGCAATCAGGTGGCATTATACGTGTAACGCCTCCTGTTTTATATATATATATATATATATATGTATATATATATATATATATATATATATATATATATATATATATATATATATATATATATATATATATATATATATATATATATGTGTGTGTGTGTGTGTGTGTGTGTGTGTGTATTGGATTTCATAACTTTTAAAAATATTTGTTAGCAACTTATGATAGTATACAACTGTAAAAATGCATTAAATTGTTGTTATGTTGATATTCAGGTTCGAAGGCCTTGGATATTAATTTCAAACACCGAGCTTTGAGAATGGCCATGAGAAGTCATGATGCTCCTAAAAAATGCAATTGAACAGGTAGTTCACTTAATTAACACTTACACATAGATTTGCTGAATTTTGTCATCTTATCTGCTGAATTTTGTTTAGGTACTCGGCAGCCGCACAAAAATTTACATACCTACATTTATAACTATGTGATGGGATCCCATAAAAGTTTTGTCGACATGTAACATGACTTTCTATATTCTTATGTAGGGAGCAGACTCTACATTTGTTTGTGATAGACAGTGTTTTGCTGAGTGAACAGAGCCAATTATCAAGGACAAAAAGGACATATGCTTGAATGAAGAATATGAGCTTTATGTTCTTATTTGTATACAGATTGATTATTTATCTACGGAGATAGAGAGTCTCTTTAAGAAGAATTTTAACTTATCTTCAGCTTATCAAGAGGCAACAGTCATGGTGTGACACTGGGAAAATCAGGTAAAACGCTCAAGTTGCTAATTCTTAGCCAAACATTAAAGGTAACAGTTGCAGTTCAGTTGCTTATCACTGGGTTCATTAACTTATTCTAAATTTTTAACAAGTAATAATAAATATATGAGCTTAAATGAGAAGGGTTCAATGGACCAAATGGGTTAAAAGTTTCCTTAGTGTATTTTAATGCATAGAACCTTTTATAATTTTTATCCTAAAATGCTATACTAGAATTGAAATTATATGATTCTGTGATCAAAGTGGACACAATTGTATTGGCCCAAGCCAAAATCTTTTGACGCTCATCTTTTTTGACCCACATCCAATGAGTTTAAGAAAATCGAATTAAGCCACTGATCTAATACCAAAATTGCCTAAATAACATTTTTAGTCTTCATTTCTGTTAATGCACGTAAACCTGATATAGACATTAAGCACCCCATTTTATAGACCTTCTACTTAAGTGATTATGTAACGGAGTTTGAGTAACCTACTTTATCCACTATTACATCTAGGCAAAATAAGAGGGTTGGGAAATGCGTCAAAATGAGTTCGGTTAAAGGGTGCTCATCTAATTCGCCCAACACGGGTACCTTTTGAATATGATCTAGGCTAGGTTGACCCACCAACATTATTTTTCCTTTTTCTTTTCAAATTTGTTAAATAGCTTATACATTCGATATGATCATAAAATTACACGAATGTGAAAATCTAGCTCTTTCAATAAAACTATATAAGATGTTTTGACCATTTATATGCAGTGGGCAAGTATTCACCGGTATCATTTTTAGCTAGGTTTTAAGTCAGCCATTTGACCGTTTGTTGATGTTTTGAAGGCTGATCACAGTCAGTTCTTTGTGTCATAAGACTTAAAAAGGCCACACTCTCATCAAAGATTCCAATACTTAGATAATCACAGGCTCTTTTTAAGAGCACCTCTAATAGGCTAATTGCAGTCAGTTCAGAAATGAGTTTCAAACTTAAATCTTAAGTTTGGATTAAAAATCTGGTTTATTTTAGTTTTATCTTTTCTCCCACATTCAGAAGAATAAAACGTAGACTTTCACCTATCATTAGAATTTTTTGATGTCACAAATCACAATTTCAGGTCATTTTCCAAACCTCGACAAGTTACTATTCATCGTTTACTATTCATGATCATCATGCATTTTCACGTAAACTAGGTTTACGGGTATTCATTTCACGTAACCGGGAAGGTTAAGCCGTGTAATCGTAAGATATCATTCAAAAATGCATTACATAGACTAGAGTTAGTCTACATTTCATCACTACATCATTTGCATACTATCCCACTCGTAGGATATATATAATTTCAATTTACATATATTTATTTTTATTAATTTTAAATAAATGATAACGCGCGATCAATAATTATAAACAATACATCCGACTTCCCACAATGGTCCTAATATATTTCTACATTCATTATAATGTTACAAAAATTTTAAAAATTATTTTCTCAATGTTTTGGGAATTTATTTATTTTAATCTATCAATTATATATAATTACGACGGTATTCGTAATAACAAAGCAAAAAATTATTGAAACATCCAATATTTATAAAAATTATATTTTTATAATTTTTACAACTTAATTATGTCACAATTGTTCCATTAAAAATTATTTTTAATTAACTCGGTACCCAAAAAAAATAAAACTACAAAAACTATACACTAAACGGTACCCCGTAAACAATAATTTGCAAAAATTATATACAAAACCCACCGCCCCTCATAGGTGGCACGTTTTAAGTGTCCAAGGGGACACTTGTCCCTCTAAACTTCCCAAGGTATATAAGCCTAAATCTACCAAACTTTCTCATATATGCAAAATTCAAGATTAAAATAAAAAGCGTATATCTTCTTTCTCTCTTGAGGTGCTCGGCCAAGAACAAAAACAACAAGAAGATTCATCAAATTCTCAAGATCAAGTGTTTTCTATTTCCATTAGTAACCTATTTCAAGGTTTTGAAAAAAAAAATCTATAGGTTAATTAAGTTTTATCACTAAAAATTTCCTAATCCTCCAAGTAAGTATGTCAAATTCTTTTTCATAATTTTACCAAATTCTTACAAAGTTCATATTATTTTTATACAAGATTTACATGCATGTGCAAATTTATACCACTCCATTTATACTTTTATATCATTTTAGCCTTAAAATATATAATATGTAAACCCTTGATAGATTAGCTTGGTTGATGATGTTTAGGAACCCATGACACCCTAAGAAGGTGTATGATAGATTAAGGGATGTTTGGTTGTTGATTGGATGAATTTGGACAAGTTACAAACTAGGAAAAACAATTTTTGGCACTTTATAAAAGCTACTGTCCCTATTTGCAAAACGTGGTAAACTCAGTATATCTTGACTAATTTTGGACCAAAGATTTAGAAAATACATTCAAAAACGAAACCATGGCCGCTTGAACGGATAAAAACGGACTTACGACGAAAAAGATATGGCAAAAACAAGTTATACAACTATTATATTTTTTTCAGAAAAATATAGTGCTGATGCACGACTTTATACGGATGAAACGGGACACTAATCATTAATAAAATGCACCGACTTGTCAAAAATTCACTAGTTTACTGTAATACGAAACCAAGGATATAAAGAACGTAGAAAATGAGCCTATAGCGACCAAGATATTCGCGTTTATAACCCTATAACTCTATTATATTTTGACAGCCTCTATTAGAAATATATTTTACGTACAAAAAACTATACTTTTCAAGTAACGACAATGGAGAGCCGTATTTCTTACCCGTCGAGGCACGTACGATCAAAGGTTTACTATTAAGACTATTAGATATTATTTCAAAGTTTTCAAAACGCCAAGTTCTAACACTAACATTTTATGCACAATATTACACGACTAGTTTTGCGAGGCTAGTTGGACATATTTTACCAAGTTATGGAAAACATTAAATTTCAACAATAACTATTATTTTCAAATTATGAGTGGTATAGATATCATGTGCATGTACATTCACCACATCAATTCATAATCTAAAGTAGATCATATTCATTCATATTAGGTTGCGGCTAGTGTTCGCGCCTTGTTGTCCCGTTCATTACATATTCATCGCACTACTGTATCAGGTGAGTTTGCATAGCCCCGTTTACACTTTATTATTTGTTTTCAAATCCCATGGAGGAGAATACATACCATTTTCCGTACTGTCCTAAGTATCAAATTCAAGTACAATGCTTAAGTTACCACATTGCCTTTTTAAAGTTCCCCTATTATCATGAACCGTTAATTATGCTTAAGCGAGAGTGAGTGGATAGATCTATTGAGGGTGACGCCTCTATCCGCGTTGGTTATGCCAACAGTCAAATGGATGCATTTTATTTTTATCATATTAGAGTGTCTGGCAAAACACTCTGGAGGGGCATTTCATTCACTCTAGCTTCGGGGTCATGAGCTTAAGGGCTGCTGTACTATTTTTCATTTGACTTTTGTCATACACTTTATACTTGAGGTTACCGTATAACATTTCATTTTTATAGACCTATGGATCTCACCAACATTATTGTTGACCTTTTTAGCAATGTATTTTCAGGTAATTAAAGTATCTCATGTTGGCATGCATTTGGACCTACTTGGAGTCGCGGAGTCGACGCGTCTCACTTTTTATTTCATGCACTTATGTAACGTTTGATCTTGTATGAACTTGTTTTTCATAAACCTGCAACACTTTTTGGGACCTAGTTTTGTAAACTCTGAATGTTTTTAATGATCAAACGATGTATTTTCTAAACGACACATTAGGTCGTTCAATATAACCTTGTATGAGATGCCATGACCGTTACACCCAGGTAACTATCTTAAGTCTTACATTGATTGCGGATAATTTTAGCCACAACAGTTAGAGTTGCTACGATACCTGTTGCTGATGCACAAGAGTGATATAGTTACTATCATTTTTAACATGAGTTTCATACAAATATTTACGACACATGTGTCTTAAAATGTAGCACTTATGTGTTATCTGCAACTTTCTTTTTCTTTTGGTGTAAGTCAAGCATAACAGTATCTTATGTAATTCAGATAGTAGTGTATAGGAAGTTATGATTGGGTACTATGGCAGCTTTACAAATCTCAATGAGAGCTCATTGAGGTTGTTAAGAAATTTGGCGTTAAGCTTACAAGGTTTCATGGACGTGGTGTAACTGTTGGTCGAGGAGGTAGGCCCATTCATCTTCGAATCATACTATTTTCACATCAGATATGAGGCTGTTTTTACAGCTTTGGATGTTGTAATTTTTTGTTGGTTATGATATTGGAATTTAGAAGAAAGATCATAGTTTTTATTTTTCACTACAATATATGAACGCATATCAGGAGAGAAAAGATTTAAGGTTTCAAGGTGATACACCCAAAGTTGGACCCAAAGAGCACGATGCCATGTCTGTAAAACAGTTATATGATCAAAGTTACCTTTCTTTGTGAATCAATCAGTTGTTTGATTGACTTCCCAAATTTATTTTAATGAACAGCACGATCAAAGATTAACATTGAGGTACTATTTTGATGGAGAATTTTACTTGAGCTATGAATACAAAGGTGGAGCTTTTTTTTGTCTAGTGTCTATTTTTTTTTCCTGATTTCACTTCAAGAAAGTGGAATGTGATAGGATTTGTATATTTGGTTACTGTAGACTTCTGCATTATGTCACATAAAGTTTGCTATTTATGTTTTCTTTATCTTTTTCAGAACAAATATCACAACTCGTGATGCCGGCACTGCAAAACGTGTTTTATTCTAAGTGTATGAAATTAGGAATATGCAGCAAGTAATTTCAATTGTATAATATTTACATATAAACAGAGTACAAGACAATAAGACATGTAACATGTGTATTATACGCACATGATGACATACCTTGATGGAGATGGACATGAATACGAGTAATTAGTGTGTACGTCGTGATTAGCTGTGAATACTGCACAAGAAGCAGCGCCCAAACAAGTATATGTTGGAAAATACGTACGAAATATTAGTAATTGATAAAATAACAAAAATGCTTTAATCGCACACATGAGTTGAGCCTTGTGATCACTTCAATCATATTCGCTGGTCGTATTGGTAGTGCATTTGCTGCGGAATTAGGAACAATTCAATGGAGCAACATGCTGTGAACGAGTGCTTCAAAGATAGCTTTGTGAGGCCTGTAGTTCATAGCCAGATTGCTGTTAATCCTTCGTAATGCCTATGATACTTTCATATGGTGAAAAGTCTTCTGCGTGTATATACACAAAAACACATACTGTATCTATCTCACTCTCTTTTATACTCGTTTCTTTTGGAAGCCAGATTTAGAAAGGTTGAAGTTTATCATGTATCCATTTTGTTTATACTTTTCTACAAAGATGAAGATTACAGAGTTATTACTCGCCAAAGTATAAGTTATAAGACGTATTACCTGTTTATTACAGCCATAACGTGTCAAATTCTAAAAAACTATTAAGAGGCTGTATGAGAATGCTTATTTAAGCACTTGGCCTGAAGTAGCCAGGAGATTAATTCTGATTGCATTATACTTGGACTGCAACCTTGAATCTTTATAGGTCATGAATCGTGAGTGTGATAAAGTGTTCCAATGTAAACTAATATCCTAACAAAAAAAAACAAAAAAACCAAAACCCACAAACGGCCATAAACATAATTAAAAACAATAAATTAAACCATCCATATATATATATATATATATATATATATATATATATATATATATATATATATATATATATATATATATATATATTAAAAAAGAAAAAAACTCTAAAACATAAAGGGATTCAGACGTCCGCGGTGCACCTTTGTTACTTGCTACAGACATGGACAATGAACAATGGCATTCTACTTTATTGACCAATGTATCCGGTGTGTTGTGTCGTGACGCCGAATCTGCGCCCCTGTCGGTTACAAGTAGTTTGCTTTGTTGTTTCAATTAGTTTTAAATATATGCATGAGATGCTAAGGCAATATGGTTACACAAAATTGGGATGCTATCAATAGTGACAATAGTAATACGACCATGATCGTGAGTTGACACTAAAAACATAAGTAAATATCGGGACACGACTATGCAAGTCCTATTACATCATAATGTTTGTAAGCTTCAAGAACGATGTTGTTGTTCTGCCATATTTTTATCAGCAAGAGACATCAAAGAAGGACCATTCACTGCAATTTCTTCATCCTCGTCATAAAGACACGCCTTGTTAGTAATGAGGCTCACTAAAAACTAAAGAGCATACTCATTTGCAGCAATAGCACCGGTTGTTAAGAATTCAGGCGCCTTAGGATACTAAAATAGATGCACATCCTAACCAATAGCCATAAAGACATGCCCTGTTAGTCATCACTCGCAGCAATATCCATACATGACTAAATTAAAATGTAAATTACGAGTCATGCCCGCCCATCGGGCCATATATATATATATATATATATATATATATATATATATATATATATATATATATATATATATATATATATATATATATATATATATATATATATATATATATATATATATATATATATATATATATATAGAGAGAGAGAGAGAGAGAGAGAGATGGGAAATTACGAAAAAGGTTCTTAAAATGAGAAGGGTAGGAAGGATTGTGGGAGTGACATGTCACCCCCCCCCCTTTGCCACATCATATGAGTTGCATCACGAAAAAAAAATATTTCCAGCCAAAATAAAAAATTTGGGGGGCAAAAAAAAATATTTTTTCCGCCAAAAATTTTCCCGCCAAAATTACTGCATCACGGTTAAAAGTTAATGCATCACATTTATAACTGTGATGCAGTAAAATCATAACTGTGATGCAGTAACCGTGATGCAGTAACAGTGAGGCAGTAACCGTGATGCAGTAAATTTTGGCGGGATTTTTTTTTTTTTGCCACGAAAAGTTTTTTAGCGGAATTTTCCTTTTGTGTGGCGGGGGGGGTGGACTGGCCTTGGTGGGTAGGGGTGACACATGTGTATGATTGTTTTGCATGGATGCTAACACAGGTCACTTCGACAAATCCTCCTACCCCTTCTCATTTTTAAGCCCTTTCTAATTTCTTACCCTACCTATTCTATACTTTTTTATATATATATATTATTTGTATTCTCGTCTGAGATGTACGGACCTATGTTTCCTTATTTTCCCGATACATCTGGACCTAGTTTGAGATAAACCTAACTCAAATGACCCATTTTTATATGTAAATTATTGGATGGAATTTTGTGTACGTTAGTACTGCAGGCCTGGCTCACCTTTCCAACCTTTATATATATATGAGGTATCGTATGACTACTCCGTTCTCTCAAATACTTTACGAAAGTTAATGGAGAAAATAGTTTATGATCTGTGTGCACATAACATACAATATTATTACTTAATAAGATTAGTTTCGGTACAGAATATCATAATATAATATTATGATTTGTGGTTATATGAGCCTTGCATGTCTTAGTGATTAGTCGCTGATTATGGGTTTATTATTATAACTATTTATACATACAGGATGGGTGATAAATCTCGTAAAGGAAAAAGCCTAGAAAGCTGAATGTTCATGGGTTTAGATGATTCACTGAAGAATTTTGCCAGGAAGGTTGCTAATTGGTCCCGTAGAGTGTTCGATGGTGTGTGTGATCCATACTCAGGAAGTTAAAGAAGAATACGAAGATGGGGGTTGAAAGTAAGTTGTCGTAATGAGGAAGAGGCAAGCCTGATATTTTTGCGGTGTTGTGTGTGTTGTGGTGTAGTGCGGGCTCAGCGGGTAAACATCGCCGCATGAGCGAGCGTCTTAATTCGCTGGTCTAGCCTGGGACTCTACATGCTTCTAATGGTGCAGTCAGACACCTATCTAACCACTGTTTCTTCAACTTAATACGGCTCGATCTTGCTCCTGGTTCCCGCCTTTCTATTAAGGGGGAGCACTTAGCTAGGGGGAGCTTGTATTCCGTCAACAATGACGATGCCCTTTCAAGGATGCTCGTGTCTACTCTCCTCAACATCAACGACACCTTTAGTTTATACCATCCCCGTACCCGAAGTTCAATAACTATAGCCATCCCCGTCCTCATCCCCGTCGGGGGTCACAATTAAGTCCCCATCCCCGTCCCCGATGGGGAACGGGGATCCCCAATGGGGAATCGGGGATTTTTTACCGTTACAAAGTTGATATATTTAATACAATTCCAATGGTACAACTTCAAATAAAATTCATTAATTAAATTCTAACATTCGACACAAAATAGAACAAAAAGTACGATTTATTGTAAGTACAAAACGACTACAACTGGAAGGTTATTTTCAGAGGACGTTACCTCTTATTTGACAAGAATATTTTATACATATATAAATGATATTTTGTACATAAAATATATTCGGGAACAGGTACGGAGCCGGGTTCGGGGATCCGAGGGTATTACCATACCGCCTCCATACCCGCTTTTCAGTATCGGGGACTCCCCGCCCCCATCCCCATATCCGGTCAACTCGGGGATTACCCGGTCAAATCGGGTTCGCGTATTGGATTCCCTGTCGGGTTCGTTATGAAATTAGTGTTGGTGTCTAATAATGTGTTAGTTATGAAATTATTATGATTGTATGTTTCTTGCATGAAATGAATGAATGTTTTGTTTTAAGTTATGACAATTTGTTGTAGTATTGGTCATAGTTAAACATGAAAATGGAATAAAATTACTCAACCTTAAAAATGAGAAGTTGCTTAAATCATAACACATCTGCCAACCAGGAAACCTACTGGTGATGGTCCTTTAAAGGATTGGCGGTCCTTTATCAATAAGGGACCGTCCCCCTGTGTACGGGACCGTCCCTTGTAGTGTCAATATTCAGATTTTTCCTGTATTTTTCTATCTGATTCATGCACTATATAATTGATTTCACAACCATATGCTTCCTACATATTCTTTTTACATACTTTCATATATATATATATATATATATATATATATATATATATATATATATATATATATATATATATATATATATATATATATATATATATATATATATGCATGTGCTTTGCTCTAACTTGCTTTTGTAGCACATCACCAAAGCTCGATTCCCCGGTGCCCTCATTAAGGGGGAGCACTTAGCTAGGGGGAGCTTGTATTCCATCAACAATGACGATGCCCTTTCAAGGATGCTCATATCTAATCTCCTTAACATTAACGACACCTTTTTGACTCTACAAAAAGGGGGAGAAGCAATGGGAACACTCATTAAAAATTTATCAAAGCATAATTTAATCTAAAATGAGTTTATATTTTGTAATCATCAAAAAGGGGGAGATTGGTGTCTCAACCATCAACTTGGTTTCCGAGTCGAGCATCTCGAAGACAAAGTCACCATTTTGAATGACCTCCCATAGATCAAGATCGTTGGACCTAACATAGGTCTCAAACCGGGTTTTCCAAAAACAAAAACCTTCGGTTTCTAGCAAAGGTGGTCTTTGCATAGAGCACCCCTCCGCATAGTTCTGTTGAGCCATGGATCTATACTCAACTTTACCAAAAATCTTAGTTAGGATTTTAGATTTTTGGAAAAGAAGTTTTTGACTTAAAACGACTTCTCGGGAAGGTTTTAACGCTCAAAAACTTGAGTATACCGGTCTGATACCAATTGTAGAACCGTAGAGGGGGGAGGGGGTGAATACGGTTTCTTTGGCTTTTTAGATGTTTAAAAACTTTAAGCCAAGAAGAACACCAAGTGGTCTTAGACAATAACAACCACTATCACAATCACAACCATAGTATATAAAGCAAGTAAAGAACACCACGATAAATACTGGTTCCGGATGGGGGGTTTATACCATCCGTACGTCCAGTTGCGAATCCACGACATGATACTATTCACTAGTATAATCCTTTCGGTGGACTACAAACCATTACAATTCACTCCACCAATATTCAACAATATTGATGCTAAAAAAGGAGTTACTAACCAAACGGTATTCCGCCCTCGGAAACCACCCAAAAGAACCTCGTGACTCGACTTAACTAATTGGTCACCAAGACCACAACCAAGACTTCTACCCGAAAGTATCAAACCCCAACTAGATCCCCAATGATCTAGGCTTGGTCACAAAGACACAAGACTTCCCTTACAAACAAATGAATGATAGAAAGATTGTTTGTTTTTAAATCAAGCCCTATCCTAACCTAGAGACTTGATTGTAATAGAAAGGGTAGAAGAAGACCCTCGACACAATCACAAGAGTGGATTAGGTTCTTGTATTCCCTTGCAAAGAAAATGTGTTCTTTCAAAGATGTTATATGAAAATCAACAACACAAGATTAGAGATAAAGAGATTTGAGAGAGATTTAGAAAGTGTTTGAGAGAAAGAATCTAGAGAGAAAGAAGAATGGCAAGGGGTGAGGAATACAAGAGGAAAGGGTGGTATTTATAGGCCAAGAACCCAAACTTGGGAAATTTTACCGAGGCCGGCGCGTCCCTGGCGCGCCAGCAGCGCGCCAGGCGTCTGTAACAATTTCCCAAACATTGAGTTTCGGGTCTTGTAAATACCACACCTTGCTAAACTCCCAATTGTACTTCACCCTAAACCTTAACATTAATCATTCTAAGGTTTACCAACTCAAAATAGCCAATTTGAAAAACATTTTGTGAAGTAGATAAAGAGAAAATAAATTACCAAGGGTAAGAAGTGTAGATAGGGTAATTTGGAAGGGGTGTAAATGTAATTCCTCACATGGCATAAGTGAAAAGAGAATATGCCATGGAATATTCCACAAGGGAAGGGATAAGGTGTAACTATGGTTAGGTTTAAAGGTTTAGTAGGTTAACCATGGTTAAGTATGAAATAGGTTGAGTGTAGAGAGTTAACCATGGTTGGGTGTGTATGTGGTTTGAGTTAACCATGGTTGGGTTAGGGATAAGTGATGGGAACTAACCATGGTTGGATGAGGAGAACCATGGTTGGGTTAGAGGAGATATTCTAAAGGAATGTTCCTTTCTTGGGGGGAAAGGGGTAATGGATGGTTGAGATGAGTTTGATTTGAAATGGAGGGTTGTGATTAAAAACATGTGTTTAAATGGATGGATGGTTGAGATGCTTTAAGAGAATGAAGGGTTGAGATTGAAAGTGTGTAAGGAATAAAAGAGTGTGTAAGAGATGGATGTGATGTGTACCCTAGTGTGTGTATAGGTTGTGTGTAGTGTGTGTATTTTGAATGAGAAGGTGTAAGAGTGTATGTAGAAATGGGGTGTATAGATGTGATGGGTATAGATATGAGTTGTGTATGAGAGTATAGGGATAGTATGTGTAAGTGTGTGTAAAGAAGGGTATGTGAGTGAATTGTGTGTATTTTGAATGTGTATGTGAGTAGTGTATGTATTTTGAATATGTGTTTGTGTGAGGGGGACAAAGGTACACTTTTGTGTAAGTGTGTAAGGGAATATGTAAGAGTGTATTGGGAAGGGAGTATGGTGGTTTAGGGTTTGAGTGAGTGGTTTTGAAGTAGATGGTTTTGGGAGAAGGTGGTTTTGATGGAAAAGTGGTAATTTGTTAAAGAAGAAGAAGATTAGTAAAGTAATTAAAGAAATAAAGAGAAGATTAGAGAATAATCTAATTGTCATTAAGAAGAAAAGTGTTTTGACAATTAAGATTATAAGTTGAGAAAATTCATAAGTTACTTATATATTCAAGTAACGCGACATCGAGAATCCTTAATGTCATATCTCGTGATTTTCCACAACTCGACATTCTCAACTAACACCTTGGTGCAAACGAGTCAAGTGCTTTGCCTTGATGTAAATCATAACCCAAGTGGGTAAGGATGCGTTTACACAAAGTGACCTTTGACTTGGTTTGACCAATAAGGGAGTAAACCCGTCACGTGATTAGAGAAGACGTAAGTACGGGATATGAGCATATGAATGCTTTCACGCGTTGTTACGTGAAATATATAAGCTCCCTAAGTTTAGAAAAACCTTGGCTAGAGGCGAGTGTTTATAAAACATGAGTTGGCGTTTTCCCGTAAGTGGGTATTGTAAAAGTATGATCTCTCAAATCTCAAAACTCGTTTCGAGTGTTCTTAATTAAGCACATAACATGTACATACCTGAATTGAAAGATCCACATTTGCCGGGTAAGGGGAAAGCCGACTTTGAAAATTTGCCTGAAACCATACAGACTCCTGGCGCGTCCCCGGCGCCTCAGCGCGCGGGCAGCGCGCCAGCAGCAGACATAAGGTTTTGGGGAATTAGGCTACCGTTTGACGTTTATGTGTTTCGAAGGTTTATTTGTCATTATCAAAATATTAGGAGATCTTGATCATGTTGCCTCAACACCACTTATGCTGCATGGACCACGATTGACACAGGAATGGCTGGCATGGCATCTCCAATTCCTGAAGAAACCTTGGCACAGCCCTTGGGTGGATCTCCAGGTCATGTCACAATTCAGGCCGAGTTTTTCTTCAACAAGGATCTTGAATATCTTCGGTTCGGTAGCTAGCAGCGTAAGTATGCATTGTTTATCACCAAGATGAAGGCAGCATCCTACAAAGATATTGGATTGGAGCAGTTGGTACCTGACGGGATGTGGATAAATGAAGAGTGTGAGTATGATGTCACGGCAGCTCTTGGGATCTCTCACTGGTGGTTCAAGAAGCAACAGTTTTATGTTGAAAGATTTAAAGCCAAAGGTGACAAGAAATCTGTTCGCTCGCCGCTTCAAATCATCAGTGTAGTTAAAGTCCAGATTCACTCTATCTATGGGTATGATTACTTGAAGACCATTGTTCTACGCCGGGCAGACCTTAAGGACTACGTGATTTCTGAAGGTGATTTCAAGCATCTCCGTCCCAATGACTTCGAAGACCTGTATCTACTTCACATTCAAGGAAAACTGCATCATTTAGCTCCGCATGAAAAGAAAACACTTGTGTTTGCTGTTCTTCATTGGATCAGGGGTCTGGTTATTAGGAAACATGTCGAAGACCTTCAACTCGGCATTGAAAGTTATCAGACGCAGTTGAATCTCACAAAACCTCAATGGGAAGTTGGTGATTTGGAACCGGTACCTGACTATACTGTCATTGACTCTCCAATAGCTGTGGTATTTAGAGATAGATATAACGTTCCCCTGGTTATGCGCCTTGAAGAACTACACAAGTTCAGCGATGGTACCTTGGAAATGGTCGACGATGCATTGGACTTCCGTGTGAAAGAATATCAAGTCTACTCAGCCAGGCCCGGAAGATATACCGACCACTGGACGGACCATGACTTGAAGCTGAACAACAAATTTCTGAACGCCATCCGACACATGTTAAAGATGAGGAGGATCTATCGCAGTCTTGGGTGCTACGTGGGTGGTAGACTTCGAGATGGTGACTACATGCTTCTACGAAGAACTGACTGAATCTTCGGGTTTTCTTTTGTTATCACCTTGTTTTGCTCAATTTGTGGGGTGACGTAACAGTGATATTATGTAAACTTTGTGGTATCTATGTCTTTCACTGTGTGCAGATATATCGAAATAATGTACGTTTCTGTGCATCATTTCTTGTAAAAGAAGAGAAGTATTCTTTCATCCCAAAATCTCTCTCATCTATGATTCTTCAAGAGAGTTTTTGTGGTTTACAACGTGGCTATTGGACTTAAATTTTCACAAATACCTTGCCGCTCAACTTAATGACTACAGATCTTTAAATAGAAAATGGGTCATTAATTGAGGGGGAGTGTATTTGTTCAAAATTTTTGCACATTTCTAAACTTTTTGCACCAGCAGCAGTGAATAAGTGTCTCATAATCAGTACATGTTAAAATCTGACCACATTTTCTCCCATATTTCTAAACTCATTTAAATCAATTGGGATCACAAAATCTCAAATGATTTGAAATTTTTTGATCGGGGGAGAGAATGTGATTTAAATATGAAATCTGATTTAAAATGTGATGCTTTTGGACTTAAATGTAAAGCTCTCCCATATGAGCTAAACTCTTTTGTATACCAATGCACATATTGAGGGGGAGCAAAATGGCTTGTGGTGAAAAAAAAATTTTGGCATCTCATGTGAGCGTGACTCATAATTGACTCATGAATTGACGAAACACAAATGTTTGTATTTGAAAGGATATATCCGAGTAGAAAGTTCCGTTTCGAGAAGCTCTTTTTAGATGTATACTTTGACAGGTCTAACTTCCTTTAAAGGAATGTTAACAACTTCAAGTTAGTTATTAGGGCTAGTTATCACCTAAAAGCTGATAATGGATCCCTTTAACTAAGCAATGTAAATGTGTCTATAGGGTATATGTCTATTAAGAGTGGATCAATTCAAAAGTGCAACTCACCCCGACATGTGAAAATTTTTATCAAAATCTATGAGCACATGTTAAGGGGGAGCATTTGAAAATTATAAAACTCCCAAAGTGTTAGCAAAATGTGTCTCTTAATCAGCAACACTTTGAGAGAGTTTTCAATGATTTGGTCAAACGGCAACATAGGATAGTCATGAAGTTATAAGGTGGCTAAGGTTAGGAAAACTATCCTATGATCCGCCAGAACCGGAGGGATCTACCCAAGAACAATATCGAATAGATAGTATTAGAAAGTCCTTAGGTATGATTATGAAAAAGGAGATAAATGAGAAAGGAGAAAGAAGGGGTTGAAGAATTAAAAAGAAATGAAATGAGAAAGGGTGCAAAGAAATAGCCCTCCCATTATTCAACCTTAGGGCAGAAACCGGGTTCACTTCATATGCTACTGATTGTTACTAAGGTAACATCGGCATTGAATACAAGACGTCATGGACCCAGTTACGCACTGCACTAAACCTTCTGACCACTCAAGTTCTCTCAAAAGAGCATGTTCATTCTCACCGGGAACCCTGCATAATCTATCGACAGCTCATTACGAGCTATGTTGATATTGAAACAGGAGACACCGCTCCATTCTCCGACTACCAAATAATGCACTTATCGAGTCTAGAGCCACGAGATACATCAAAAGATCTCATATGGACACTTGTTACTTCTACACTGGTGGCTCAATATTAAGGACACCAGTTGTAATATTATGAGTCCTACGCAGATCTTAGCAATCTGCCAAGAACACTTATGAGTGAATATACTTATGTAATTCCCAGTGATTGAGTGGAAATTCCTGCCAGGGTCAACATCAAACAGCCCTGAAAGCAGGTCACTTTGGTAATTCCCTATGGATTACACTTAGTGATCATGGCGGTTTCAAAAACGGTCTACAATCGTGGGGTGATCTCCAGCGACTCACCCAATCGTTGATCTACTTAGGTAGATCTTGTAAGCCCTCTCGGGGTATCCGGTTTGGGAACGACCTTGGTAAGGATTAGAAGGAGTCTTCACACTATGTTGCTCACGATCTCTAACTCCGAACCTGTAAGTACCGGACGTTTTATTGCTAACTGTCTTATGCAGGAATATTTGGCGGTTGCTGCTGATTATAGAAAAGATGCCGAATCATGACCTCATGCTCACACTTCAACATCAAATTCAAATAAATCATGATCATAGAATGAGCGTCAACTATGCTTCCACAACTCTGATGTAGAAGATCATGATCCAGAAAAGTGTGACCATGCCAACACAAAGATAGTCAGATCACATGAAGACATTTCTACTCAATGATTACTTGAAGATACTCATTTGGATGATGAACTCGAAGTAATGCCAAAGATCATCCTACACTTTAAACAAGTCATCTAGAGTCCGCTGCTGAAAGCATAAAGTTCATGACAATGAAGAATCAACAATTGCAAGCTGTAAAGATATCGACAAAGACTTAGATGGTTTAATTTCAGGGGTGACCTCCCTTAGGGGGAGATTGTTAGTAATACGTTTTTCCTATAGAAGATTTGGTCACCCCGAGTATTGTTTAGCATCATGTAGCTCGTAGTATTTATTATATTAGTAAGTACGTTGTTTAGTATTAGTTAGTAATTGTGGAGTCGGGTCGGGTCTTTACCCACTGTCAGCTCGATCCACAGCCTAGTAGAGGCATTTTATTTCTTGTAACTATATATACCCCTCACCTTGCAAGGGTGAGGGTTGGACCTTCAAGCTAATAAACACATAGTTCTTTCACTTTCTCTCTCTAGAAAAAGGCTCCCACTTCTCTCTTTATCTCTCTAAACCAACGAACCATAATCACCAAGGAATCATGTTTGTGACTTTATGAGTATCCTTCAGAGGTGAAGGTGGTATAATACGTAATTTCTTAAGAGGAGGGGAAGCTACTTCGGGAACATAACAATCTTAACTATAGTGGGGTATAGGTGGAGCAGGTGTTAAAGTAGGTACAACCGGAATATCAACCGCCATATGCTTGCATATAACCATTATATACTTGCATATAGGGATCATTCGGGGAAGGTTCTAAACCTAAGTTAGTTAGAATATTCTGGGCTAATTCCTCTGGAGAATTAGAACCAGAAGATGAGTGGGTAGGAGTAGCCGGAGCATACTCAGAACTATCTGATGATGTATCCGTATCATCGGTGTCCTATACGATGATAGGATTATTAAAGGATGACATATCTAACTGTAATGCCCGAAAGAGTATCTTAGCATATCTCTAACCTATGTTATATCTAAAGGCAATAGTTGTAATACCTAAAATTCGTAAACTCTATAAAATGACCAAAATGCCCTCACAACTTCAAAAATTTAATTAAAAAGAATATTAAGTTAAATTAATCCAAATAATACCAAATAAATTACAACTAAACTTAAATAATAATTTCACAAGCCTTCTAATACTTTTGTATGGCCAAGATTATTCATGTACTACACAAAATAAATTAGAAAACGATTTATGCACATATATATATATATATATACATTTTATTATTTATTCGGCATATAAATAAATAGATATATATAATGATTTAAATTTGGATAAGCATCAAGATAAATTAGGAAGGAAATTAACCCATTTATTTCTTGATTTACATTGACCGAAATTATGGCTAATTCTCCCAATATGATCGGTATTCTTGTTTTATAAAAATCTCATTCTTTATTTTCTTCCAAACATATTACCGAGAGAAAACCAAGAACAAAAACAATTCGTATAGCCTTCTTCAAAATTTTCTGGGGAGCCAAATCATTTTTCCCAAGTTCGACATATTCCATAGAAGCCAAGAAAAATAATAAGACGAATTACAAGAGCTTGGATCCGTTGTTTGTCGAATTTATTTAAAAGTAAGGTAAAAATTCGTTTCGATCCATCCAACCTTTCATAATTTCGTTTTCCATTTTTTTGGAGTTTCTTACATCATATATGATCTGAGAAAAATTGTTACAAGGTCGTGGGATCGTTCGTGAGCTTGCAGGAATTTATTTTGGTGTTTGTGTGCTCGATAAAGAACAAATTCGTTACACCGTCTCTACACGTTCCATAATTGGTTTGGTATTTTTCCCATGTTTCTTACAAAATATGAGTCTCAAATAAAATAATAAAAACGAAGCATGCATGATCTATAAGGTGTTTGTGAATTAAACCCTAAAAACATGGCTAAACCCTAAATAATTAGTTAACCAATTTTTGGGGCATGACCATTATTTTTCATAGACTCTATATAATATTAAAGATCACAGAAAAATACAAAATTGAATTTTTGAAACTTGGATCATGTTTGTGGAATTGTTTTCTTGTCGTTAAAATGAAAAAGAAAAGGAATAAAAGATACCCTAAACATTTCGATCTAGGATTAGGGTTTGGAACATGGAATCTGGTCATTATGATGTTTTTAAGGTTGTTAAAAATGATGGTGTAATGATTGGGGATTCAAACTAGGGTTTTGTAATATTTTTATATATATCGAATTAAAAATAAAACTATGAGGGGCAGTTTTGTAAATTCCTAAAACTTGGGGATATTTTTGTAACATGTCTTAATCAGGGACTAATCATGTAAAAATATTAGATAAGGGCCATATGTGTTAGATTTGTAATTTAAGGGATTAAAAAGGTATATATATATATATAATTAATATCCGATTTGTGTTTAATTAAATTTGAGGGACTAAAAGTGTAAATTCTGGAAACCTGCTAAAAAATAGAAAGTTACTAAATCGGGAAAGTCACTAAATATAGAAATCTACTATTTATGGAAAGTTACCTAAAATGGAAAGATAACTAAAATCAGTAATCTGAATTATAAGAACCTACCAGTAATTCTGTATTCTACTCCTTTAGGTGTGAAGAAGGAGTGATCTGATCCTTTCAGTGTTTGCTATCTTGTGTCTGTTTGCTTTTCCGAATAAGGTACAGATATTCTGACCTTTTCAGTAAAGGTTTCTCATGATCTCTTCTCTTTTGATCTTTCATTCTGTTTAGGGTTCCCTATGCCATTGCTATGAAACCCTATTTTTTTTCTGAACCTTTTTGCTATGAACCTTTGCTATTTGAACTTTCTGATTTTGAACTTTCTGATTTGGACCTTTTGATATGACTATATGATATGGACTCCTAATATGATCTGATTATGATAGCTTATGATCTGTGTCATTTTATGACATTCTGTTGACCTATTCTGTTGACCGATTCTGTTTGACCTATTCTGTTTGACCTAGTTTAGTTTGACACCCGTGCCAAAGTTTGTTTCACTAGGCATGGGGGTTCCATGTCCGTGTCAGTGATGCACCTCTGACATGACTCTAGGGCAGAGGAGTGATGTTCTGTCACGTCCCCTTTTCTGTTATATGATATGCGCGCTTTATGATATGATTTATTATGGCCAGTCTGATTTCTGTGGGGGCGTATGGATGCATCCTAGATCTGTTATCTGTATCTGGTGATTGATGCTGCGTGCATGCACGTCCTTCACAACTCTGGTAGGACTCCCCTACAAATTATTATTATCTGGTAGGACTCCCCTACATATGTACGACTATGATATGATTATATTGAATGCATTATTTGAAGGCAATCATATCGGTTATATCTGTTCTGGGCTCGTGGTAGATGACTAAACCTTACCTTACCTTTTATTTCTGTTTCATATTACCTTGATTTTTGCTTCTGTTATTTCAGTTGCACCTTACTCAGTATTCGTTTCTGTTTCGTTATTACTTCGTTGTTATATCTGTTCACTAGGCTTTTTAAGCTCACCCGCATTTCTTTTCCTGCGGCAGGTTTTAGTAGAAGCTGGGTTATGAGTGGAGAGTACTTTGGACTTAGAAAACTACACCTCGATAGCTTTGGATTAGTAGGAGCTTTGGCATTTTCAGACTTAGCATTTATTTTTGTTCTTTTGTAACCTTGTATTCCAGATTATTACTTTGTAACCTTTGAAATTCTTTTGTATTACTTATGTAGTATGTCTGTATATGCTTTGATATGTCACCGTAATGTAGTGCTTCTACCCTTATCGGGTTGAGGTGTTACAATTATGGTATCAGAGACCAGGCTGCAACTTGTAGTACATTAAACCTTGACCTGTGAAGTTTGGACCATTAAGTTTCCGCTGTAGGCGCTCATAAGACAACCTTTGAGAATTTGCTTTAAGATCTCCCTATAGGAACCTAAGTTATTACCAGTGAGGAATGGGTAGACTAGGACATCCATGTAAGTAGCATTGCTTCCGCACCACTATGANCTTTGAGAATTTGCTTTAAGATCTCCCTATAGGAACCTAAGTTATTACCAGTGAGGAATGGGTAGAATAGGACATCCATGTAAGTAGCATTGCTTCCGCACCACTCTGATTCGTGCCTCTGCCTTATAAGAACATTTGTTTCAGAAGTTAGAAGTTTATGCTCAACCTAAGTTCAGTAACCAAGTAAGTTTGGAATACCTCGAGTATTACATTGATACCTTACACCATTCAAGTTTCACTTTGATTCTGATCCTTACTTTCCGTTTAGCTTGGCAACAGTTTGATACCTTTCCGACCATTCCGAAGGTCATTCAACCATAATGTGTTTGACACATTCTGTGAATTCACTACTATGCTGGATATAAAATGTATCATCTGATACTATTTGACTCTGCATATTTCATTACTATTCCTATGAGAACTCTGGTGATTGTTAACCACGGATATAGGAAGATTTGATTCCCTCCCTACGAATGATGAACCTTACCTGCCAATCATTTCCTTTAGAAGGATATGATGTTAATTCTATCTCTGTATGGGTTTGTTAACTAAGCATGATGATGCTGATAACTGATATTCCGTACATCTCAGTTTTGACAGTTATACATTGTTCGTATTTCTGATGGCACGCACTCTAACTATCGCTTGTGCAGAAGGGTTAAACAAGATTCCTACACCTTGAACTATTCGTTTCCCTATCTCAACACCTTTGACAAATCATGAAATTGACTCTGATATATGAACTATCTGTATGTTTTGGCGACCGTATTCGTCCTACGAATCCATTTAATTCTGATATGATTAATATTGAGGTCTTTTANAACTTATATTCCGTACATCTCAGTTTTGACAGTTATACGTTGTTCGTATTTCCGATGGCACGCACTCTAACTATCGCTTGTGCAGAAGGGTTAAACAAGATTCCTACACCTTGAACTATTCGTTTCCCTATCTCAACACCTTTGACGAATCATGAAATTGACTCTGATATATGAACTATCTGTATGTTTTGGCGACCGTATTCGTCCTACGAATCCATTTAATTGTGATATGATTAATATTGAGGTCTTTTGTTTATGGATTGACTGGCTCTTCATAAAGCTCCCTTAGACTACCGTATCTGATATGCGACCTTAAGCTATCTGCTTCATCCTACTTTTGTTATGATGGCTTTCTACCACTTGAATCCATTGAGATTAATTCATCTATGAAAGTATAAGACTCCGATTTCATTTGATTGACAAGTTTTTCTTCTGACACCTATTTGGTATCTACCATTGGAAAGCTCTGGCATTTGAAGTATTTTGTCGTACAAAATTTTTCTGATGCTCGATGATGAACCTCTTGGTGATTCCCTCCTACTTGGAAGTAGAAATAACAATGAACTGATCTCAGTTGAAGTAGCCACGGTGCCATGGAAGTTGAGAGATTGAAGAAGCTGACGGAAGATGATTTTGCTCACTCTAGTGTTTCCCTTGAAATGTTCCTGTTAGTTTATGAAGAAGGAAAAGAGAAGTATAAGACAGTGTATCGACCACATGAACTTAACCGTATCACTATCTGTAATCATTATCCGTTTCCGTGTACCAATGATTGATTTGGTCTACCTTTGAAACACTGTATCTGAGTGCATCATATTAGATTTGAAGGACTGAAGAAGCAACCACAAGAACTCTTAAGAAGTGAGGTAACTAACCAAAAATAGCCTCCGTGAAGTATTTCAGCCGTACTGGTGAAGAAGAAGGAAGGTAACAAGAAGTGTATGTGAAGTTTCCCTAAGATGATTTGTGAAGCTACTTTTGTACTCATTACAATCATTATGAGCCTTAATGATGCCAATTGTATTGGCTAATATGTTTTTGAGAATGTTTGGACAAATTGTCATAGTATGACATTATGTTGTGTTCAGAGACGAAAGAGGAACATGTAGATAATTCTCGTATTAAGTTAGAATGACCTTTTGTCTTGGAATAGAAAATTGGATTGGCGTTCAGAGGTTGTAGTAGACAACGGTACCATGTATCCATAAAGATAAAGTTTCCACAGGAAGGACCAACATGTAAAACCATTATTAGAGTTAGGAACCTTGAAGAAGAGTAGTAAAAGATGTTCGCGATAGGCGTTACCATGGAAGAGACATATAAGAAGAAAAGAGAAACTGAGATGGGACTCGATTATACCTCATGAAATACGTGGAAGTTACAGTTCAAGCATCAAGACAACCAGACCATCGGAGACGAGCTATTCAACTCATAACCTGGAGTCGAAAACGGCGGTGTTTACCTTAAAACTTGGAGCTGTGCTAGAAGACCTGTCAAGGACGCGCAATCTTGATCCCCTAGTCATTTTAGTAGTACTAAGATGAATTGATAGCAGAAGCAGGTTTGCGGATGGCGGAATGCATAGTGATCTTGTTAGAGACTCATGTTACTACCGCACAATTCCAAGAAGAGGTGCCGAAGGCTTGAGGGACCAGACTCAAGTTATGATTTCTTTTCACCATATGATCAAATGGACAAGCATAGATAGACTACTCGGACTTGGGAGAGATTTGAATTCACGAAATTGAATGAACGGAGTTTGAAGTAAATGTTTACGTTTGGATGAGTTGATTATGTAAAGGATGAAGTTATTTCATTTTTGCTTAACCCACATAAGTTTCCGTCACCGATGACAAGATCCTTTGAATGATTTAAGTTCACTTTTAGCAATTCCGTTCTATGTTCATTCTGCGTACGTGGTTTTGTTATAAGAATTCTGAAAAATTTTGGAAGATTTACCGCCTTGACGACATGTTTCATTTGATGCTTACTGGATTCTGTTATGTTATTTGTACGTTCTATTTTATCTGATATCGTTCCGTGAATTATGTTTTGATTCGGACCTACCCTAGGAGGTAGAAGGACTGTTAGGTGGTTAAGATAAGATGGTTAGTTCACGACTTGAGATAAAGTATGATCATCATGAGGGCATATTTATATGATGCTAGTATTATGACGTCTGGCCAACGTGATAATACTTACATCATATAACGTGCACTTATTTTGATCATAGGATATTTCGAGGAGTTCCTTAGAAGCGTTAGAATTTCTGATATCTGATTAAGACTATCTGCGTTTAGTGAGACTTTAGGTTCATTCTACCTATACGCTTAATCTGCCTTCATAGTTATACGACTTAATACGTTCAGATGCTCGACATGCGTTGTTGACCTCTGTATTTCTGATAAGGATATTAGGTTCTGTTATAGAGCTTGCTACCGTTTGATGTTATCCAACAATCTGTTTTCTCTCAGTACGGATTCGATCTGTTACTATGAATGAGCACACCTGTGTTTTGCTATGTGTACATTTCGCATTCGTTAAATCAGTTCATTATGATCTGTTGTGAGTTAAGATACGAGAACTCAGATTTTGAGGGACAAGATCTGTTTGTTTATGAGAATATCTTTGAAGGGTTATACTAATGACAAGACTATCTGAGAATCGAAAGAGTTAAACGTGTTTATCACCCTCATGTTTTCTGTAATTTAATACGTTCTCTTCCTATTTGCCTAATTAAATTACACGAACGATATATCCGTCAAATCCTACGTTTGCCTTAGATCCCTACTGAGGGGATACGATTATCATTTGTTGCGTTTAGTATATTATTCTTTGACTTAGATCCAGTTACGATAGGTCTTTTTTTGAGGATAAGCGAAGCTATCGTAATCAAAATGATAAAGTCATGAGAAATAAGTCATTCACATTTACCGTTCACAGACCGTTGTGTTCTGTTTTCGTATTTACCCTTCAATTTCTGCGGATGAAATTTACTTTTAGAGGGGAAGAAGTTGTAACTATATAAAATCGTAAACTCTGAAAATGACCAAATATGCCCTCACAACTCAAAAATTTAATTAAAAAGAATATTAAGTTAATATCAAATAATACAAAATAATTACCTAAACTATAAATAATAATTTCGATAGGTTCTAATTACTTTTGTATGGCCAAGATTATTATGTACTAACACAAAATAAATTAGAAAACAGATTTATGACATTATATATAATTTTACTTATTTATTCGGGGCATATAAATTAAATAGGATTTATATATAATGATTTTAAATTTGGATAAGCATCAGGATAATTAGGAAGGAACAATTAACCCATTTATTTCTTGATTTACATGACTGAAATTATGGCTAATTCTCCCAATTATGATCGGCATTCTGTTTTATAAAAATCTCATATCTTTATTTTTACAAAAAACAATATACCGAGGAGAAAACCAAGAACAAAAACAATTCGTATAGGTTCTCAAAATTTCTGGGAGCCAAATCATTTTCTCCAAAGTTCGGACCTATTCATAGAACACAAGAAAAATATAAGACCGAATTACAAGAGCTTGGATCCTTGTTTTCGAATTTAATTTTAAAAGTAAGGTAAAATTCATTTCGATCCATCCAACCTTTCATAATTTCGTTTTCCATTTCTTTGGAGTTTCTTACTCATATCATGGATTGGTGAAAAATTGTTACAAGGTCGTGGGATCGTTCGTGAGTTGTGGGAAATTTATTTTGGGATGTTTGTGTGCTCGATAAAGACAAAATTTCGTTTACACCCTCTCTACCGTTCATATTGGTTTGGTATTTTCCCATGTTCTTACATCATATGAGTCCCAAATAAAATAATAAAAACGAAGCATGCATGATCTATAAGGTGTTTGTGAATTAAACCCTAAAAACGTGGCTAAACCCTAAATAATTCAGTAACGAATTTTTGGGCATGACCATTATTTTTGACATAGACTCTATATACATATTAAAGGAATCACAGAAAAATACAAAATTTGAATTGTTTGAAGCTTGAGTCATGGTTGTGATTGTTTTCTTGTCTTAAAATGAAAAAGAAAAGGAATTAAAAAAACCTAAACATTTCGATCTAAGGGTTAGGGTTTGGAACATGGAATCTGGTCATTATGATGTTTTTAAGGTTGTTAAAAATGATGGTGTAATGATTGGGATTCAAACTAGGGTTTGTAATATTTTATATATATCGAATTAAAAATAAAACTATGAGGGGCTGTTTCGTAAATTCCTAAAACTTGGGGATTTTTTGTAACATGTCTTAATCAGGGACTAATCATGTAAAAATATTAAATAAGGGCCATATGTGTTAGATTTGTAATTTAAGGGATTAAAAAGGTATATATATATAATTAATATCCGATTTGTGTTTAATAAATTTGAGGGGACTAAAAGTGTAAATTCTGGAAACATGCTAAAAATAGAAAGTTACTAAATCGGGAAAGTTACTAAATATAGAAATCTGCTATTTATGGAAAGTTACCTAAAATGGAAAGATAACTAAAATCAGTAATCTGAATTATAAGAACCTATTGGTAATTCTGTCTTCTACTCCTTTAGGTGCGAAGAAGGAGTGATCTGATCCTTTCTGTGGTTGCTATTTTGTTTCTGTTTGCTTGCTTTGAATAAGGTACATATATTCTGACCTTTTAAGTAAAGGTTTCTCATGATCTCTTCTCTTTTGATCTTTCATTCTGTTTAGGGTTCCCTATGCCATTGCTATGAAACCCTATTTTGTTTCTGAACCTTTTTGCTATGAACCTTTGCTATTTGAACTTTCTGATTTTGAACTTTCTGATTTGACCTTTTGATATGACTATATGATATGGACTCCTAATATGATCTGATTATGATAACTTATGATCTGTGTCATTTTATGACATTCTGTTGACCTATTCTGTTGACCGATTCTGTTTGACCTATTCTGTTTGACCTAGTTTAGTTTGACACCCGAGCCAAAGTTTGTTTCACTAGGCATGGGGGTTCCATGTCCGTGTCAGTGATGCACCTCTGACATGACTCTAGGGCAGAGGAGTGATGTTCTGTCACGTCCCCTTTAATGTTATATGATATGCGCGCTTTATGATATGATTTATTATGGCCAGTCTGATTTCTGTGGGGGCGTATGGATGCATCCTAGATCTGTTTCAGTTTGTCTGTTATCTGTATCTGGTGATTGATGTTGCGTGCATGCACGTCCTTCACAACTCTGGTAGGACTCCCCTACATATTATTATTATCTGGTAGGACTCCCCTACATATGTACGACTATGATATGATTATATTGAAGGCATTATTTGAAGGCAATCATATCGGTTATATCTGTTCTAGGCTCGTGGTAGATGACTAAACCTTACCTTACCTTTTATTTCTGTTTCATATTACCTTGATTTTTGCTTCTGTTATTTCTGTTGCACCTTACTCAGTATTCGTTTCTGTTTCGTTATTACTTCCTTGTTATATCTGTTCACTGGGCTTTTTAAGCTCAGCCGCATTTCTTTTCCTGCGGCAGGTTTTAGTAGAAGATGGGTTATGAGTGGAGAGTACTTTGGACTTAGAAAACTACACCTCGATAGCTTTCGATTAGTAGGAGCTTTGGCATTTTCAGACTTAGCATTTATGTTTGTTCTTTTGTAACCTTGTATTCCAGATTATTACTTTGTAACCTTTGAAATTCTTTTGTATTACTTATGTTGTATGTCTGTATATGCTTTGATATGTCACCGTAATGTAGTGCTTCTACCCTTATCGGGTTGGGGTGTTACAATAGTAATAGTGGGGAATCTATGCTAGTGGCAATAGTGAGGGATCCATCCTAAAGGCAATTCGGGAATTCTAACATAGAGGCAAGTTAGGGATCTTAACCTAAAGGCAAGTCAGGAATCTAAAGGCAAGTTTGGGGATGATAAGGTGAAAAGTGTACCGCTTTTCGGGGGACATTTAAGCCCTAAATCGTATTTATTTGATCAAATATCACCCTACATCATTCCTTTTGGCATTTTAGGTACTTTGGAGAGAAATTCTGGAAAAGGAAGCATTTTGGACGTTTTTGAAGCATAAAAGTGAAGAATTCGACAAACTGCCAAAAATCTGCTGAATAGTACCCTTGATAGCGTCAAGCATGCATGTGACACCGTCGAGCCTTGATAAGCCAGAATGTTTTTTGGGAGGTTAAAGGGGGACGGAGTCAAGAAGGCCATCAAGAAACCCTAATCACGGCGAGGTAACGGCGTCAAGGCTATAACGTGACGCCGTCAGATCTGTTTTTCTATATATATTCGCATAATTTTTAGTCATTAGTGTGGAACTTTTAAGGGAGAAACCCTAGAAAATTTTTAGCAGCTTTTTCAAGGTTTTTCACCTTGAGATCTTCCATGTTACATTGAAGATAAGTAATCAATTAATCATTCAATATGTATATGTGTTGTTTGATTCTATCTTGTTCTTGTCTTTTGTTTAACATGCTAGGCTAGGTTTTCTTTGTGTTTGCTTAGGTCTAATGAAACCTAACTATTGATTATTGATTGAATGGTGTGTTATTAATTGTATTGGATGGGTGTTTATCGATGTTAGGCTTAAGAAAACTGGCAGACTTCCGATTGGTAACATGCTTGAACGTCTTAAGAAACATAGACCAAGGTGTACTAAGGTTATTTGATTGTATTTAATGCATGAGCGAATTCTATTGATACCATGTTAGGAGCTGCTTAGCCGGCTCGACATAGGAGTGAAGTAGGAGCTGATAGAGTTGGGGGAAGTCCGTACACACCCTCACGAATGGTATTAAGGAATACAATCCGTCATCCATGCAATTAATACACACTAATCAATTGGTAAAAGATAGTTAGGGAGTAAGGAAATCTAAGTAAACACACTTCTCTCTATTTTAGTTTTCACAAACATTTACTTTCTTTTTATTTTATTTTATTTGCAATTGTAGTTATTTGGGTTAGTTGACTAGCAACTAATTCCACCCACTCCTTCAAACCCGGGATTTTTACTTGCTTTCATTAAAATATAAAAATACAAAAAGAATCTTCCCTCACCCTTAGAACTATTGGACTAGTTTTTCAATCCTAACGACACTATTCCCCTAGAGAACGATCAATCCCCCGGTACTTGCCACTACACTATACTAAATCGGTCAGGTACACTGCCTGGTGGGGATTGCAAGCTTCTCAAGATCCCTTGAGAAATAAAACCTTTTTGCGAGGGTGTAATCTCACACATCAAAATTGAGTATGAGATTAGAGAGCTTAGAGAGCTCGATAGGATGATTAATATCGAGCATGATTATGCATTTAATGACTTGGCAACTGCCATGTATTCTGATGAGGTCCTAGAACATGATGAATTTGAGGTTGTTGAAGCTATAGGAGGGCAAGAAGATGAGGAATTAGATCATGACTATTTCAACCTTTATCCCACTAAGGAGGATATTGCCCACTACCCCAATATAATTGATAATCCTCGACCACCTTTTGTTAGAATTGACCCAAAGATTAAGAGGGGTGATCTTGGGAATGTGAAGATACCATATATGATTGGGTACCAATATGTTGAGCATGGTTACATTGACTGTGAATCCCCAATCAACGTGATGTCCTCAAGCGTTTATAGCCACATCATGAACACACCACTTGAGCCTAGGAAAGACCCCAAGTATCCCGGCGGAGTTTGTAACTTCATTGGAAGGATTAAAAGTATTCATGTCCTTGTTTGAAATTTTACCTTTGTCACCGACTTCATGGTCCTTGAAGATTTGGCAAGTGTCGTTGATTGTCACTTATCTCCCCACGAGGCAAACCATTGACCAAGCGGCCGGTGGTAAGCTACGTGATCTAAGTGCGGAACAATCATGGGATCTCCAAGAAGATCTTGCTCTTTATGACAACGAAAGTTGGAATGATCCCCGTGATTTGAATAAAACAGTCAAGGCAATATCTTTGCCTTCGAATAATTTAAGCACTTCCGACCGTAGGATCATAGAACTTGAAGACCAAGTCAAGTTTCTTATGAAATCCTACGAGGCTCCTAAACCTTCAAGCCAAGTGAAGAAAATCACTTCTTCGTGCGAATTATGTGGTGGTCCCCACGACACTCGTGATTGCATGGAACTCCCCGAACAAGCTTTTGCGCACTACGTGTTAGGATCATAGTTTTCAACTATTCAGTCAAGTCTCGTTTATTTCAGTCAATGTAATAGGTTGCTAGAATTATCCTTATTATCCATGTGTTATGTGTAATCATATGGTAACATGTTTAAGTTACAATAGATGTCCAATAGGCTTAGAAGCGCACGAATAAGAAAGAAAGGAAGGAAGGGAATGTTGCCCTAATCCTCTCCTATAAATAGGACATCATATCTCTTGTAATATTGTTGGTTATTTTCATATCTTAAGGAAACTCTTGTTCTTTCATCTTTCATATTGATCTTAATCAACCAAGTCTAATTCTCATCTCATTTCTCTCATTTGAATACTTGTGTTTACTAATATGGTGACCTAACAAGTGGTATCAGAGCTAGAAGAAGGTGTAGTTTATTTTTTTGTGTTATACTCCCCAAAAACAAGGTTTTTGTCTCGTTAGATTCAAAAATTTTCCAACTTTCTTGCTTCTTTTGTGTTTTTATCATATATTTGATTACAAACTTGTGTTAGAAACCAAAACAGACAACAAAGTTTCAAAATTTTTGGGTTTTTTTAAGATTCGTACAAACTTGTACTATTTATCGAAAATTTTATAATTTTTTTTGTTAAAAAGTTCAAGTTTGCAACTTTCATTAAGACTTCATCATTTTAATGCTAGTTGTACAAGAATCTTGGATTAAAAACTCGTTTTAGGATTGCTTTTTCACAAAAGAAAAAACCGTAGTTTTTGGCTTTTTATCGAGGACCCAAAACCCCAATTTATCGAGAACCCAAAAACCCATTTTATCGAAAACCCAAAACCCTTTTTTATCGAGATCATTCATTATTACTACTTAAGTGTTTTTGTTGCTTACTCAGTGCTTTTCTCTCTTGTATAAGAAAGAAAACACTTCGACATATTGGATAGTTTCGTTATTGTATAATCTCGAAACTTTGGATACTTGTTATCGAGAAACTGAGGTTATCGAGAACTTCACTCGTTATCGAAATCAATTACTTGTTTTCGAAATCTTGTGAAACTATCGAAATTAAATTTAGTGACATCGAAAACACACTTTGTCTCCTTTGTACAAAGGATCTCGATAATCTTCACATATTTTTCTCGATAATTTACTTTTATCGAGAACTTCATTGGTTTATCGAGAACTTCAATTTATTGAGATTATTTGGTCTTTAACTGGTTATCGAAATCATCCTTTTACCAAGCATCGAAATCACTTTGGGTTTTGGTTTTCTAAGATTTGTCTTAAATACTGTACCTTCTACAAGATCCATAAACCACAAGTTATCAATCATGTCTTACGTACCATACTCTGAAGCTCCATTTCAACATCCTCTATACATCAATGCTCGTCTACATATACTGCGTGGAACTGCATATACTCCTCCATTTATGCTATCAGAACCATACCATGTTTGGAAAGACAGATTTCTGCAATGGCTTCAAAAACGTCCACATTCTGATCTACTGCTGAAATCAATCAAAGATGGACCATATCAGATGAAATTCATTGCCGATACTGAAGGAAATATCACACTTCAAACTTGTGATGTTCTGACTGGTACTGAACTTGATCAATACACTGCTGATAAGGAAGCTGCTTGGTTTATCACTACCGCTCTTCCTAATGCCATGTACACTAAGCTGGAATGTGATGCAAGTGCTCAAGAGTTGTGGAACCACCTTGCTATTATGCACAGTGATGAGGATCCTACAGTCATCACTGATAGACTCATTCAATCTTGCTTACAGAGAACGTTTCCTAAGACCATTCTTCCTGCACCAATCATCATTCATGGGTTCACCTACACTAATGAAGGCTTTGTCTTAGACAACTCTAGTGAGCATACTTCAGAAGATCCTCATACTCATCAAACAATTATGCAACAGTTTGAGCAACTTGGTGTGCCATCCACTGCACTTACCAATGCACCATCTGAAGCATCACAAACTACTCCTCACAGCAATGCCTACTATCTTCAGAAGTACCTCTCAGCACTCAAAGATGAAGTAATTGCACGAAATCAACAGCAAAAAGATCAGATGAATGTTATGGATACTACTACTGATATGATATTGATGGCTGACACAGAAGAAGTTCAGGTAACAGACTCAGGCCCAGTGTATGACACTGACGGTCAGTCTCAGGTATGTGATACTTCATGTCTCATTCATGACATTGTCTCTCCTTCTATCTCTGAAACGAATGAGGTCCAAGTGGTTCAATCTGATTCACCGTTATATACTCATGAGAATGATCAAATGTCCACAGTGGTTATATTTGATGATTATGATCAAATGAATCCAGTTGTTACATTTGATCATCCTGCTATCACACTGACTAATGATAACGATGGTCAACTTGAACCACATGAATCTTTGAACGATTCAGAAACTGAACTCAGACAACTTCTTTTGATTAGTCTAAATCAGAATATCCAATGCCAGGGGTTGAATGCAAGATTAAAAGCCAAGGTTAAACTTTTATCAAGAGAACTTGAGCATAGTAAACTACAACTTAAGATTTTTGAAACAAAAGATGCTCAGGAAACAAGCTTAGATCTTATCATTCAAAATGCTAAAGATTTACATAATAAACTAAGCATGATTAATGAGGCTCCTTTATTTCAATACTTTAGATTTGTCATTAATGAAATTAAGTTGATAGACACTGCCATTGAACGCAATTCTGAAGTCACGGTTGCAAATTTCATGTCACCCGTTGCTAAAGAAAGGCGTGAAATGTTTGAAACTCAATTTACTCCACCACTTAAACGCTTGTATTCACACACCTGGTATTGGGAACAAGAATTAAAAAAGGAAGTAAAAAACATTCTCAATGTTTGTCACAAAACAGAACGGCGAGTTTTTAAACTCAAACGTCAAAATCAGTTTTTGCAAAATGAAAATCATCGTCTCATGGAACGAGTCCTCAATGATGATATTATATATGTGGTAATGAATTCCCTTTATAATGTGGTACTGATATGCTTGTTTCTGAACACTGTGATGATATTGGGTTGTTGAATAAAAATGTTGAGACATTAAAAAATGAGATCATGAGTCTCCGACAACAAAATGATGATGTGCAGAAAAACCTTTCAAATGAAAATTTTCAACTCAACAAAAAACTAGAATGGTGTCAAAACCAAAGTCTTGTTTTTGAACTTGAATTGCAAAATCTTAAAACTTCAACATCTTTTTCAACTGAAAATGAGGAACTTAAAAGTCAGATTTCTAAATATGAAAAAGAGATTGCTGAATTGCAAGAAGTAACAGATTTTTGGCAAAAGAGTCGAGATGAATATTTCTACTTAAACCGAAAGCTTAACAGCACCATTCAAGACAAAACGCACATCATTATTAATTTGAAGGAGAAAATTAGAAATCTTGAAAAAGAAAAGTCTGCAAATACGAAGATTGTGGCACTAGGAAAACATAGGACAGATAACACTCGTAAGAATACAGCTATTCATGATTCTAACATGGGTTCTTCCACTCTCCAGGACTAGTTATCCCTCATAGCGTTAGCAGATCCAAGCACCAAAAATAGAAAAAGAAGAATAGGAATTTGCGACGTAAGAGAGAGAACTTAAAAGCTATGGAAGTAGAAGCTCACCCTAGGAATTTGAATAATGATCATGTTACTATAGATTTAGATTGTGATTTGGCAACTTGCAATCCGAATCTGTCTGTAACGAATGATGTATCTCGTACTTCTTTATCATTTAATGCATCTTGTGTGTTTTGTCGTAAATCTATGCTATCTGGTGATCACTCTAAGTGTGTTGCTACTTCTCTTTTAACACATCTTAAGAAACTTACAAAAGGCAAAAAATCTAGGCCCACTACTGCTTCAAAATCTAAGCTAGGATTAATGCCCCCTGTAGTTTCTGAGGATGTAGTTGCTACCCCTGTAGTTAAGCCCAACAACCCTAAGAAATTGCCTTCACTTAGCAAATTCACTAAGAAGAAAGCGCGATCTAGTTGGAAGTGGCAGTGTTGGTTAACTAAGATGCATAATTTTGCTTGGATTCCTAAACTGTTATATCATGTGTTTCTAACCAACCGGAACCCACTACTTCATCGGGTTCCACCCTTACCTTTGTGCCATCGTCGTCTCCTTCGTGTGATGCAGGTGGTGCAAATCATTCTCTGGATTGTTGATAGCAGGGTGTACCCGACATATGACAAGCAATCTCAAACTGTTAAGAAACTTTGTATCAAAGTTCAT
>LBNU01015136.1:46794-115334 GCA_014162995.1 Artemisia annua | reverse complement strand
CTGCTCACAAAAACATGATCGTGTACCAAATGGACATCAAAACGGCATTTTTGAATGGTCAGTTACGTGAGGAGGTATACGTCAGTCAGCCGGAAGGATTTGTTGACCCAGAGCATCCGAACCATGTCTATCGACTTAAGAAGGCTCTCTACGGTCTCAAACAAGCCCCCAGGGCATGGTATGACAAACTTACTGCTTTCTTACTTGCTAATGGTTTTACCAAAGGTCTAATAGACCCAACCTTATTTATCCAAAGACACGGGGAAGACGTTTTAATCGTACAAATTTATGTAGACGACATTATTTTTGCATCTACTTACAAAAAGTATTCTAATGCTTTTGCAAAATTAATGAAACTAAATTTTGAAATGTCGATGATGGGTGAACTTACGTTCTTTCTAGGATTACAAGTTCATCAATCTCCCCATGGTATTTTCCTAAGTCAATCAAAATATGCTCTTGAAATTATAAAGAAACATGGAATGACCAGTTGTGACACATACAATACCCCGATGTCAAACACAACTAAGTTAGATGCGGATTTACATGGGAAAATGGTAGACCCCACAAAATACCGAAGTATTATTGGGTCGCTCATGTATCTGACCGCTAGCAGACCGGATATTGTATTTGCTGTGTTTATGTGCTCTTGCTATCAGTCGCGTCCTACTGAACGTCACCTCAATGAGGCTAAACGAATCCTTCGATAGGTAAAAGGAACCATTCACATGGGGATCTGGTATCCAAAGGATTCTGGTTTTGAACTAATTGCTTTTTCAGACGCTGATCATGCAGGGTGTATGGATACACGAAAAAGTACTTCTGGTGGTTTACAGTTTCCTGGAGACAAGCTTGTGTCTTGGCAATCTAAGAAGCAGGACTGCACTTCACTCACATCTACTGAATCAGAATATGTGGCTATGGCTGCCAGCTGTGCTCAAATCATTTGGATGCGTATGCAGCTGATGGACTATGGCTATTCATTCGAGAAGATTCTGATGTACTGTGACTCAAAAAGTGCCATTGCTATTTCCTGCAACACGGTTCTACATTCCAAGTCTAAGCACATCGATCTCCGATATCATTTCATCAAGGAACATGTCGAGAAGGGTACAGTAGAGTTATACTTCGTGGGTACCGAATACCAATTGGCAGACTTGTTCACTAAACCTTTACCAACGGCTAGGTTTACTGAACTCGTTCACCGAATTGGTATGCGTTGTTTGACTCCAGATGATTTAAAATCTCTTCTGGAAAACAATTAATGGAGTCAAACACCAAAACTATCTTCTGTAAATATTTATTCAAAAACAAAAAGAAAAATTGAAAAACCAGAAAAACAACAAAAAGATTTTCTTTTATTTTCTTATCGTATATTTTACTTTCTTTTGTTCACAAATGCAAGCACACGATCTCGTTCAACATTTTGGTCTCTCAAAATTTTCCACATTTTTTACGACCAAATGTTGAGGGGGAGAATGTTCGTCAAAATTTCACAATTTTACTCAAAGACGTGCACTTGCATCTTGTTTTAAACATAAGACTTTTTGCTTTTAATTTTGGTGGTATATCACGGAATACAGTTAAGTCAATTAAGTTTGACATTTCTTCCTATTAGGATATGCCTTAGAGGTTATTATTGCCATAAGTCGTTAAATTAACCGTTTAGACTTTTAATTAGGACTTATAATAGAAAACATATAGTTAAAGGACTAAATCTGCCAAGTTGTGAAAGTTTCAAAATATCCCACCTAACTATTCTCTTCCCCCCCGTTTTTTTCATATTTATCAAAAACAAATATAACTTTTTTCTCTCTAAACATCACACGGCTCATATTCAATTCGCATATCCGTTGTTTAAATCTTCAAACCGTAAGTGTTAACATGTTCATTTGCTTATTATAAAACATGGTTTTCATGGAATTGTGTTTTTAACGGTTGGATATTGCGTATGACTGTTGTCAAGACCTAGGGTTTGCGTAATTTTAGAGATCGTTGAATATTGTTGTTTGGGTTGATTAATCATAGGGCTTTTGTGTTATGTACTGTCCTCATCATGCTAGCATGCTCTAATCTTAACCTATAACATGATTTAATGGATTTCGATGATCTTAGGTTTTCGACAAATTGGGTCTTTGAGAGTTAGTGTTTGTTTGCTTGATTTTATTGCTGGAAATTGTTTGTTAGGATGATAAGAACACGTCTGGATACTTGAATTGTTACAATTTCATACACGTTATAATCTAGATGTTCTTAGGGTTTCGTTGATTTGGGTGTTTTAAATGTGTTGTTGTTTGTTCTAATTCAGTGATCATATCATGTTTGTATATGCTTTAATTGCATGAATTCATTAACTAAAAAACATGAATCCATTATACTTGTAATCTAGATAGATTAGGGTTTATGCAATTTATCGAGATCATGCATGTGTTTGATGTTTGTGTGAGTAACTTTGTTTTTGTGCTTAATTGACTCAGGTTCACTCAAGGAATCAACAAATTATCACAAACGTATGTCTGCATGATGATTTCGAGAATTCTTGTATAAGAATTTCGACAAAGTGATCTTTATCGAGAACATTTATCGAAATCATTCGATAAGTTATCGAGATACCTCATAACGAAAGTTATCGAGATCTCTCTATAACTTATCGCAATCTTTTCAATAAATGCTATCGAAATCACAGTGTTTTCGAAAACCCTAAGTTATCGAAATCTTGGAAAGATGTTTTGTCGCAAACCTTAGATTCTTGTTATCGAAAACATTTGTTTTTCATGTTATCGAAATCTTTCATTTTGAAAGTTATCGAGAACACACAAAACAAATGTTATCGAAATCACTAAATAGAGAGTTGTCGAGGTCACAGATTTACAATTTATCGAGATCACACTTAGCATAATTTTTGAAAAGTTTGTATAATATGTAAACTTTATAAAATCTAAGTTGTATTCTTGTGAACTTGTTTTCATGTGTTTGTGACCATTGTAACATTATTATGGATGTTTAGTGATTGTGTAATCTTTTAGATGTACTTAATTTGCATAATGTATTTTGAATGCTTAACGTTACGTCTTAGACTATATGCAATTTAACATCGTCATAACAACATCTCACGTATTTAACGTACTTTGCATGCAAAATGGAATTAAATGATCTTAAGTATCAAACTCGAACGTTAACTTACAAACTAACAAGTTGAATGTTTGATCTTATGACATTACATTTTCAGTTCACAATGGCTCAACAACAACAACAAGCAGATAATGCACCCGCACAGAATCTTCCACTTAAGACACTTGGTGAAATAGTTCCAGCTGAGTACCATGTGACCCTTGGCAAGAACAATCTTCGTTTAGACTTCAACAAGCTCAGGATTACTGAAGATTCTTGCCGGATCGTCAATGACATTCTATTGGCACATCCGTGCAAGAGCATGCTTACTAAGTCTGCTTCTGTTCCAACCTTCTACATTCACCAGTTCTGGCACACTGCTCAGGTTAATTTGGATGATGCTTCATTCAAGGTCACTCTAGAACAACAGGAGTACGAAGTTGATTTAGATGTTCTCAGGACGGTTCTAATGCTTCCTACTTCCAATGAATATGAACCGATGTTGACAGAGCTTGAAGTACTCGACTACATGATTCAGCTTGGTTATGATACTGAAGAGTCCTCCAGGCTTATACTGTCCAAGTTCAATGTCAAGTATCTACCTCAACCTTGGAGAACATTTTACATGCTTATTATCAGATCTATCACGGGACGGAAGAGTGGTCATGAACATCCCCGACTATCCCATCTGCAAGTATTCTGGGGGATGATGAGCAAGGCCGACATTGACTTTGCAGATCCAATCATGAGCGACATCATCTTTCAGATCCGTACTACTGGTCGAACCATGATTCCTTTCTTGAGGTTCACCAAAATACTCATTGACTACCTCGTTGGCAAAACTCTTGAGTTTCACCAAAGGATGTTTGACCGTACCGAACCAAAGCACAGCATTGTGGACGATGACAAGATTGCTTTCGTCAAGTCCATTCAGTTCAGTCCAAAGACCACAGGCCTGAGAATACCAGACAATCTTCTGAATGACAAAATTCTTGCATCTTCGAACTACCGAATCTACGACTTAGCCTACAAAGCTGGGAGAGTAGGCATTTCTGAAACCGAAGAAGTTCCTAGATACATAAGGGAGACTCGCAGCAAGAGAGGTGCTAAGTCTGGAAGCTCCAGCAGTACTCAAACTCCTACACAACCAAAGTCCAAGCCTGCTGTAGCCCCGAAACGAAAAGTCATCAAGAAGAAAGTCGCCACACCTGAANCATCTTCGAACTACCGAATCTACGACTTAGCCTACAAAGCTGGGAGAGTAGGCATTTCTGAAACCGAAGAAGTTCCTAGATACATAAGGGAGACTCGCAGCAAGAGAGGTGCTAAGTCTGGAAGCTCCAGCAGTACTCAAACTCCTACACAACCAAAGTCCAAGCCTGCTGTAGCCCCGAAACGAAAAGTCATCAAGAAGAAAGTCGCCACACCTGAACCATCACCACCACCATCAGAAGCTAGTGGGTCAGAATTTGGCTATGAATCCGAAACCGAAACAGATGAAGGAGGAGACTATGAAATAAGGAATGTTGCTCAAGAGGATCCTGAACTCGAACTGGCAAAAAAATTGAGTTTAGAAACACTCCATGAGCAACAACAACAACCAAAAAAAGGAATAGTCATCCGTGAACCTGGGAATGATGATGAAGAAACTGTGGAACTTGAATCTGAACCTTCAACTGACAACGACAAGCTGAAAAGCATAATCGTTGACACCCGATACCTAGAAAAGGAAGAGCAGAAAAAGCTCAAATTGGCTGCTCGTCTCAACCTTCAATTGCAACAAGCTCATCAGCAACAACTTGAACTCCAAGCAAGAGAAGGTGGTTCTAGAAGCACAGTGATACCTCCAACAGCAACTGAAACAACAACAAAACAACTGGAAAAGGATGCTGAGGGTAACACTGTCATGAAAGATGTTGGAGTAGAAGATGCTACAGATGAACTACAAAAGGAAACTAAGACAACAATTCTAGAGATTGAAGCCAAAGGTCAGGAAGAAGAGGAGTTGAGTAAGAAAACCCCAGAGGAACCGGCAGAAGAAAATCTTGATGATCAACCCCATGATCAAGATCAAGATGATCAATTCTTCAACACCGACATGCTATCACCACCAAAAGATAGGTCTCCGACATAGGAAAGACCTCCAATCCCTCAAGGTACTCCACCTAAAGATCCATCTCCACCTCATTCTGAATCAGATAGAGAAGCAGAATCATCATCATCATCATCAGACCAGACACCGCCACCACCAACACCAAAAGTAAAAAGACCAAGAATGAAGAAAGCCAGTCTGAGAACTACCAAAGCATTTTTACGGGCAAAGCATGTTGCGGGATGGTGATCTTCAAGACCAAATGAAGAAAATGACTAGGAGAACACCAAAACAACACGATGGTGATCTTCAAGACCAAATGAAGAAAATGACTACACTGGTTACTCAGCTCTTTGATAAAGTACAGGAGTTAATGCAGACTAAAGCTCAAGTTGATAAGTACATGACAACTGATATGGAAGAGATGATCAAAGACTACACCAAAGAATACTTGGGTGAAAATCTTGTATTTGAACTGCTGAAACCCATCAGAAATGAGCTGGACATCAAGATTCAAAAAAAACATCGTCAAAACGCTTCAGTCAACTCCTTTCTATCTTCAAACGAACAGGCCTCCTACTGAGCCTAAGGATCTAACCGTGGAACAACTGGAAACTTTGTTAGCTTCCAAACTTGCTGAAAAGGTAGAAAAGACTGATGAAGAAGCTGCATTACTTGAATCCCTGAGGGCAACAGAGTCATGTAAAGAAGCCGCTGGTACACGCAAACGTCCAAGAAAAGACGATGATCCGGACAAAGACTCACAACGTAAAAGATCCAAGTCTAGCCGCAAACCATCATCATCCAGACAACCACCAGCATCTAAGGTTTCTACCCGCAAACCACAAAGTTCANAGCTGCATTACTTGAATCCCTGAGGGCAACAGAGTCATGTAAAGAAGCCGCTGGTACACGCAAACGTCCAAGAAAAGACGATGATCCGGACAAAGACTCACAACGTAAAAGATCCAAGTCTAGCCGCAAACCATCATCATCCAGACAACCACCAGCATCTAAGGTTTCTACCCGCAAACCACAAAGTTCAGCACCCAAGTCTGGACCCAAAGCAGCAGAAGAACCATTCATGCTTCAGCAAGATGATCAACAGGAGGAACCACAACATGAATTCATTCAAACTGAATCTCCTGAACCACAAGCTGGAAAATCATCAACAACTCAGACCGACAAGTCTAAGAGTAAGAAGAAGCAAACCAAACGCTTTACATGGTTAGATGCTCCTGAGGCTCCTGAATCTGAATGGGTCACTACAATGATTAAAGCTCATCCACTGCCTGAAACCAAAGAACCACTCCCGGCCAACACTCCACAATACGCTCAGAGTATTCTTTCGGGTCTTCAGCTGGAGAAGGTGACGAAAGCTGAACTTAGGCGAATCAACAAGGATGCTCGTGACTTTCTTAAGGCACGATCAGGAAACAAAATAGAGCTGGACTACCATTTGCAGAACATTGCATCAGATTTATCAGACTCCTTTGATTGGCTTAATCCGGAAAGCAACTCCGATGCACATGGAACGCACAATGAACCATATTTCACCGAATGGACCAAACCTTTACCTCTTCAAGGCTTTGCTGACAAGCCTAGAATTCCGTATCGGTTCTTCTTCAACTACGATCTCCGCTACCTGCAACACGACATCAAAGCTTCCAAAGATCGCTACAAGTGTTCATTAAGGATTTCAGTACCAGCTGCTCGTTATGAGGTTCCAAACATTGAAGAAACCGCTCCTATTTTCAGCAGCTCTATTGTGGAATACAACAGAGACGCTTTGTTTGGAATTCAGAACTGATCGGAACGACGAAAGCTCGGCTACACTCACAGACGTGAACGTACATCCGGTGATGTGAAGCACAAAGGCCGAATCGTCGCAATCATGCAAATCCTGGAAGACAAACGGTTTGATTATGTCTACATGAAGGAAATAGTGGTTAAGAGGCAAGACGAACAGCTCTACAAGTTTTGTGAAGCCAATTTCCCACATCTTTATCTAGATGACGTAGAAGATATGTATCTAGAGAAAGTTCAAGGAAGAATGAGGGGCTTCCCAACGTCAACTCAGTACAACTTCATCTCTTCCTTGCTCATGTAGATAAGGCAACTGATCATCCGTGAACGTGTAGAAGATCTGCAGTTAGGTGTCGAAAGCTACCATAATCATCTCAACTTGACCAAACCACAACTCATGATCGAAGAACTACATGACGCATCTCAGCTAATGATTCTCCAACAACCAAAGTTTGGGGTTACTTACCTCAACTCAAAGCATCAGCTACGGTTCATGCGGTTCGACGAGCTTCATAAGTTCTGTCATGTTACCTTGCAAAGAGTTCGTGATGGTTTAGTGGAGAGATTGACGGACGATCTAAACAAGGTGAAAGAAGGAAAGCATACCCGTTGGAATTCTAGCACTCGAAGAATGGTAAAGAACTTCATCAATGCCATTGAATAAAGGCTCAACCGAAGGGAGCAGATTAGGAGGCTGGAAAGTTATATCGGGGTTCGTCCCTCGTTTCCGATCCTGACATTTCAGAGGCCCAATGCAAAGTTCACCGACTTCAATGCCTTGACTTCATCTCAGACTTAAGCTTTTGGTATAATCTTTCATTATTTCTAATTCATTCTCATTTACTAAGGCTTGTGTACACATAACAGTGCACAACCCATACCTTGTAAAGAAAGGACCCTGTGGTACGCTTCAGTGCTACAATCCTAAGATAAGGAGCGAAGCTTCTTACTTTTGAGTAGAATTTATCAAACTTTTCAGATTTTCAATATTCTACTCAAAAGGCAAGTATTTCATCTCAATAAGTATCCACAAGTTGAGGGGGAGTACTTGTACTAAAACATCGTTCTTAAAATCTCAAATCTTTGATGATAACTCCCCATAAGACTCAAAAAGCATATTTTAATCAAAATCGTTTGCAAAAACAACATTTAATATGCTATTTCTGAGGGGGAGAAGAAGAAAATGATTAAAATATGATGTGGCAATATTGTATCTCACTCGAGCTCGACTCAGAATTGACCAAAGAATTGACAAAACAAAAACCATTAGTATTCGAAAGGATTTATCCGAGTAGATTGTACCGTTTCGAGAAACTCTTTCTAGACTTTACTTTGACGGGTCTAACTTCCTTTATGGAATGTTTACAACTTCAAGGTAGTTATTAGGGCTAGTTGTCACCTAAAAACTGACAATGCATCCCTTTAACTAAGCAACGTAACCGTGTCTCTCGGGTACATGTCTATTAAGAGTGGATCAATTCTAAAGTGCTAACTTCTCCCGCATGTGTTATTTTCCGTAAAATATTCATAAGCACATGTGGTGGGGGAGTATTTCATAAGAAAATAAAACCCTCAAAGTGGTATAAAATGTCTTTTATTCACAAACACTTTGAGAGATTTTCAAATGAATGGTTTCAAAAGGCATCACTAGGATAGTCATGGAGTTATAAGGTGACTAAGGTTAGGAATAACCGTCCTATGATCCGCCTAACCCGGAGGGATCTACCCAAGGACATCACCAATAGTTAGTATTTAGAAGTCCTTAGGTATGATTCGAAAAAGGAAGTAATGAATGGAACGGAGAAAGAAGGGGTTGAAGAATTAAAAAGAAACGTTATGAAAAGGGTGAAAAGAAATGAGCCCTCCAAATTATTCAACCTTAGGGCAGACACCGGGTTCAATTCATATGCTACTGGTTGTTGCTAAGGCGACACCGGTATTGAAGATAAAAGACGTCATGGACCCAGTGACGCATGCACCTTAACCTTCTAGCCACTCGGGTATCTCTCAAAAGATACTTGTTTCATTCTCACGGGGAACCGTTGTAATCTATCGACCTTCTATTTAGAGTTGGTTGATATTGAAACAGGAGACCCTGCCCCAATCTCCGCATAGGAAACCATAAGTTGCACTAATTGAGTCTAGAGCCACGAGATACATCAAAGATCTCTTAGGTACACTTAGTAATCTTACATTGGTTGTTCTACATCAATGGACACCAATTGTAAATTATCGAGTCCTTCGCAGATCTTAGCAATCTGCCTAGAACGTTCATGAGGGATTTACTTAAGTATTTCTCGAATGATTGAACGGAAATCCTGCCAGGGTCAACATCAAACAGCCCTGACAGCAGGTCACTTCGGTAATTCCTCGGGGGTTACGCTTAGTGTTTATGATGGCTTCAAACGGTCTACAGTCGTGGGGTGATCTCCAGCGACTCACCTAATCGTGGGTGTACTTAGTTGTGCCCGTGTAAGCTCCTTAGGGGGTATCCGATTAGGAACGGCCTTGGCGCGAATTAGAAGGAGTCTTCACAATATACTGTTGATGAATTCTAGTTCAAACCTGTAAGTACCGATTGTATTATTGCTAACTGATTTATTTCAGGTACAAATGCCATCTTGAACACCAACTTCCACATGCTCATACATACATCTCAAATGCCAAAGAAAGCTCGATGCAACATCACAGTCTAAAGAAAAGATTCTACGACAACAATCATGAATCTTCAACAACAAAGACAAAGAGCTACGAATGCATAACTACAACACAGTCAAAGATGTATGAGCATGTCGGAACGGAGCGAATTAATTGGAGACACCGAAAGTGACGTATGGCGGATTACAACATCATCTATCATTTTCACATCAACAAAGACAAAGAACAAAGAATGATGAATCACTTCTACTACAATCATTTTGAAGACATCTAAAGCTACAAATGTCAACAGTTAAAGTCCAAAGACAAAGACGTCGAGCAACCTCGATGACCGTGACGAACTTCTATCCTTCAACAATCCTTCATGACCGATCCTTAGGGGGAGATTGTTAGGATCATAGTTTTCAACTATTCAGTCAAGTCTCGGTCATTTCAGTCAATGTAATAGGTTGCTAGAATTATCCTTATTATCCATGTGTTATGTGTAATCGTATGGTTACATGTTTAAGTTACAATAGATGTCCAATGGGCTTAGAAGCCCACGAATAAGAAAGAAAGGAAGGAAGGGAATATTGCCCTAATCCTCTCCTATAAATAGGACATCATATCTCTTGTAATATTGTTGGTTATTTTCATATCTTAAGGAAACTCTTGTTCTTTCATCTTTCATATTGATCTTAATCAACCAAGTCTAATTCTCATCTCATTTCTCTCATTTGCATACTTGTGTTTACTAATATGGTGACCTAACACTACGCATCCTCGCGTACCGACGGAGCGGGAGACAAGTGGTACACTTTCAAACCCGAGCCAAACCCTTGCGGTGATTCCTACAACCCATCTTGGAAAAATCTCCCAAACCTTAGGTGGAAGCCAAACCAAAACGCGCCCCAAACAATTCTTCCAACCCACCTAATCGTTTTCAACCCAACGGTCCCACCTCGAACCGTACCTTCAACAACAATCCTTCCAACAACTATGGTAGTACCAATAACTTTGAAGGATTGATGTCCAATTTTATGGCATCTCAAGAAGCTCGTATAGCTAAATTCATATCCGAATTTAATCAACAACAAGTAGAGATGACCAATAAGATTGACAACTTATTGAAGGCCCTCAACAACCAAGTGCTATCACCTCCACATAAGGACGCTAGGAACACAAATAGCGGACCCCAAATCAAGGACCCTTCTTCATCCAAACAAGTCCACTTCGTTAATGTTGTCACTATTAAGCCAATCCATAAAAATGAAATAGATAGTGAACATAAGGATGAGGTTATGGAAGTTGAGGTTGATAAGGAAGTTAAGACAAGTGAAGTAGAAGAAGTAGATGGCGAAGAGGACTACTTCAATAAGTTGCCCACTAAGGAAGAACGTGTATACCATAAGGATCTATTCGATGACCCCGAGACACCATACCTCCTAGGAAACCCAATCATCAAAACGGGTGACCCTTCCAACATCAACATACCATGCAATATAGGTCACTTGCATGTTTGGAAGACTTACATAGATCTTAAGTCTCAAAGAAACATCATGACTAGAGCCCACTACAATCTAATAAAGAAAGTGCAACTCGGGCTTAGGACATTTCCTAGTACAGGGTGGATAAGCAATTTTGTAGATAGAGTTAGGGGACTACATGTGTATATAGGGAATTTCACCTATGTCACCGACTTCGTGATCGTTGAGGATATTCGTCCAGTAGTTGACACATGCTTAACTCAAGTAGTTTTTGGGAAGCCGTTTGTTGAGGCCTCTAAAATGAATTATGACCCGTCTCTAGGGATAGTTAGATTCAAGGACGAGACCGATGATATAGCTTACCAAATGCCTTATAAGATAGAGCAATACCGACTCTTGTCAAACATCGAGAAGGAGCACAAGCAAGCGGTCTACTATAGGAATGATAAGGATAGAAGTAGAGGAGTAGACTATGTTATGAGTAGGATATTTGGGTTCTACAAAGAATGCTTGCAACTAGGTCTGGAATATAAGACTAAGCCCGAGGATGACCTAGAGTATGTGACCAATGATGGTGTCACGTAATAGAGCCCGACTTTGAGTCTAGCTACAACACTCGTTAATAAAGAAAAGCGCTTCTTGGGAGGCAACCCAAGCTTCGTGTGTTTATTTGTTTGTTTGTTTGATTTTATTTGCTTCCGTATGTATCTTTAATTTTTATCGTTTTCGATTCATGTTACAAAATTGTGAAAATGCTTTATTTTGTTTTTAACTCCGTCTTAACTACATATAAAGGTATTTTGCAAAAGATAAGTGTAAGGGAAATCCAAATCAGTTTATAAGAAAAAATGAACATGAATCATAACAATATTAAATTGACATATATATTAGTAATTGTTTGAGTCAAATGCTTGTATCGAGACATAATGATATTTTGCAGGATTTCCAGGAAGTAAGAATTGAGTTTTTCCAAAAATTTTCCGGAAACTTAACATGAGAAATCTGTCAGATCACTTCTGACGGCGTCAAGCCCCAGGCTGACGGCGTCAGGTTCAGTTTTCTGGAATTTTTGAAAGTTTTGTTTTTCTTCCGGAAACATAAAGTGCTTTATAAAATCTCTAACTTATAAACTCCAGGAATCTGCAAAATATTCATTCCACAAGCATTATATCCTTATACAGATTTATCCCGCCGATGTTATGCAGGTTTTCGTGTTTGTTTTCTCAGGTTTAACAGATTATTTTGGACAAGAAGATGATTTATATTCCGGAAGGGAAGCTTTGAGTATTCATTTTCTTGGAAGAAGATCTAACCATGTTAACACTTTATCCTCCGATCGAATCAGGGGAGTATTTGATTTCATTCTTTACCTTATTTACTTTTACATATTGTTATTTGAACATTGGGGACAATGTTCATCTTAAGTGTAAGGGGGGGTAAATTACGATACCTTAGAGAATGCAATTACGCTTGATTTTCATTTGTTTAATACCTTAGAGATGTGTAATAAAACTGAGAGCAATACCTGTTAGGGCAATGTTAGTGCCAAATTTAAAATTTTTTACAACATTTAGGAGTGAAACTTTGGTTTTAATGAGCGTCTCATGGATTGGAGTTATATGACTAGCACAAAAAACCGTACCACTAAAAAATCTTTCCACCCCAAATATGTGAGGTTCTCCCCTAGAATTAGTAGGAAAAGCATTTATGCTATGATGTGTGTACCGGTAGCACTTAGATTCTAGAACTTGCGTTAGGACCATCCCGAGTCCACAAGTGAGACAACATTCATGTAGTTAGATTTACTACATGATAAGAGGCATTAGGATTAACCCATTGTTTTACACCTGTGTTTTTGTTATAATTACTTTGACTATATTGGTCAGGTAATTCTCCCACACCCTTGCGTTGTACCCATTTTTGGTACACGATACCCCTAGTACACCCCTCCGAGCCTATCTTTTCGTTTCTAACTTTAAGCATTTTACTTAAAGGAAGAATTTGTTACACCCCACTTAAATATACACCCAAATCGCCTTAGCCTACCTTGTATGCACTCACCTTTAGTGCATTATTGTGACAACATTTGTTTAAACCCTTAGTTAATTATCTAATTGATTACATGGTTGCTAAGTCGAGTCATATCCTTGTACATATTATTTTGGGACTCATGGGTAAAGTACTAGTGTAATGGAGTAATGGGGAAGAACAACATTATTACCCCCATATGCGCTAAATATTTTAAAAGTACTCCAAGTGTTTCGATTATCTTAATTCGAGTCATTAGAATAGTTATTTGTAATGTATGTAAAAGTTCAAGTGTAAGGGGAGAACCGAGGCCCCTATGATGTATTATTTTGGATGGTAGGGCAAGAATGTATGCAAAAAAAATAATAATAATAAAAAATAAAAAAAATAAAAAATAGATAGAAAAATACAAAAAAATGAGAAAAAGAAAAGTAGAAAGAACAAACGGACTACCATCCCGTTTCTTTTTAGGTTTATTTTATGTTTTTATTAGTTTTTTATTAGCTTAAGTCGAGTCTAGTCTTGGCTTAGCAACGCCATATTGTACATGTAATTAATCAAGATCTTTAACTCGCCACCTCATTACAAATCCGTGTTTATCATATCCCTACACCTCATTACAACCCTTTTGTAAAGTCCTCTTTGATAGTTTATCTTAGGTGCTTACGCCTAGTGGAGAAGGTTCTCGATCCTTTCCCAAGCCTATGGTAATCTATTTGCTATGACAGGTAGTGAGAGATATTGTCCATTTTCATTTATGAGATATAATTCTATGACACCTGAGAGATGTGAGTATCCAAACACTACTTGTGAGCTGCTAGTATGTAATCTCCGTGCTTATTATGATTGAAGGGGAACGATTATTTGTTGTAATTGCTTTTATGTTAGCGTTAAATGACCCTAACTTGTATTTTGATTGGAATAAAAGCGCATTTGCTTGAGGACAAGCAAATCTCAAGTGTAAGGGTATTTCATAAGGTGAAAAGTGTACCGCTTTTCGGGCCGCATTTAAGCCCTAAATCGTATTTATTTGATCAAATATCGCCCTAAATCGTTCCTTTTGGCATTTAAGGTACTTTGGAGAGAAATTCAGGAAAAGGAAGCATTTTGGACGTTTTTGGAGCATAAAAGTGAAGAATTCGACAAAGTGCCAAAAATCTACTAAATAGTACCCTTGACGGCGTCAAGCATGGATGTGACGCCGTCAAGCCTTGATAAGCCAGAATGTTTTTTGGGAGTTTAAAGGGGAACGGCGTCAAGAAGGCCATCAAGAAACCCTAATCACGGTGAGGTGACGGAATCAAGGCTATAACGTGACGCCGTCAGATCTGTTTTTCTATATATATTCGCATAATTTTTAGTCATTAGTGTGGAGCTTTTAAGGGAGAAACCGTAGACGATTTTTTAGCAGCTTTTTCAAGGTTTTTCACCTTGAGATCTTCCATGTTACATTGAAGATAAGTAATCAATTAATCATTCAATATGTCTATGTGTTGTTTGATTCTATCTTGTTCTTGTCTTTTGTTTAACATGCTAGGCTAGGTTTTCTTTGTGTTTGCTTAGATCTAATGAAACCTAACTATTGATTATTGATTGAATGGTGTGTTATTAATTGTATTGGATGGGTGTTTATCAATGTTAGGCTTAAGAAAACTGGCAGAGTTCCGATTGGTAACTTGCTTTAACGTCTTAAGAAACATGAACCAAGGTGTACTAAGGTTATTTGATTGTATTTAATGCATGAGCGAATTCTAGTGATCCCATGTTAGGAGCTTCTTAGCCGGCTCGACATAGGAGTGAAGTAGGAGCTCATAGAGTTGGGGGAAGTCCGTACACACCCCCACGAATGGTATTAAGGAATACAATCCGTCATCCACGCAATTAATACACAATAATCAATCGGTAAAAGATAGTTAGGGAGTAAGGAAATCTAAGTAAACACACTTCTCTCTATATTAGTTTTCACAAACATTTACTTTCTTTTTATTTTATTTTATATGCAATTGTAGTTATTTGGGTTAGTTGACTAGCAACTAATTCCGCCCACTCCTTCAAACCCGAGATTTTTACTTGCTTTCATTAAAATATAAAAATACAAAAAGAATCTTCCCTCACCCTTAGACCTATTAGAGTAGTTTTTCAATCCTAACGACACTATTCCCCTACAGAACGATCAATCCCCCAGTACTTGCCACTACACTATACTACATCAGTCAGGTACACTGCCTGGTGGGGATTGCAAGCTTCTCAAGATCCCTTGAGAAGTAAAACCTTTTTGCGAGGGTGCAATCTCACGCATCAGGGGATTCTAGTGGCACGGAGGACTTTTTGAAAAAGTGGTTATAGTTTAGGAAAAATCCTTTTGTTCTCTATAACCAAGGCTCTGGTACCAATCTGTACCACCCCCATTTTTCATAGATCGTAGCGGATTTAGAGTTGGGGTATTACTTCATGGAAACAAAGACAAGATAATAGAAAACGACTCGAAAAGAGTCGTTTTTGAAAAAGGTGTTATCATTCATTTATTCATCAGAGTTTTTACAGTAAAAGATGTACTTTTACCAAAAGAGAGGTCCCTAAGATACGTTTTAAGACACAAAAACAGATGAATGATAACTATTATGGACGTCCTCATGTCCAGTTCGTCTCCGTGCTAGGTTTCCTATAGTGCTTAATTACCTAGGATAACATGCTTAAAAGTCAACACTAAGGTTGAGTGAGAGTCATAGGTTTAAGTAATTAGAGAGTGAATATAAGTTCCACAGGGTTCAGCTTAAACCCTGTGTGTGGAAAGGTTTAAGTGATAGAAGGTATACTGCACTAAGCTCATGAACCACACGTTAACAGTCTGGGTCATTGGGTCTGTAGACCAACCATGAGGGGACGGGAAGGATAACTTGCCAAAGTTAATCCTTCGGGAGGTTCAAATATAATACTTATTGATACCATCTAGAAAGATGTAGTATCAACAGGAGTGGTAAAACTCCAATAGATCAATGAATTATATTCGCGTTCACTTGTGTAAAATATTACAAGCGATTAGATTCATGAATTTTGGATATGTAGAAGTAGCAGATAGTTTACCCGCGCAATAACCAAAGAAAAGACATGTATTCTTTTTAAAGCATGTATCCCCCTCACCGGGTTTGTAAAGCATTTAGAAAGCGTTTAAAAGGTGTGAGGCTATGAAAACTCACCTGGGTCTGGTAAGTAGAATAAGGGTTTAGACAGCTCACTCACGTATCCTGGGGTGGTGTAGGTGTGTGTATGTCAAGTCTTAGTCTAGGTTTTCTTAACTAATCACTCTTAGGGTTTTTACATATAACATAACACCGTTCGCGCCATCGTGATTCAGAAGTATATGACTCCTCACATGAAGCTACCTATTATTGTATTATGTTATCAACATAATACTGTTCGGGCCATCATAATTCAGAAGTTAGTACTCCTCACATGAAGCTCCCTACTATTGAGTTATGTTGTTATTAGGGTTTAGTTATGACATAACACCGTTCGGGCCATCATAACTCAGAAGTATATGCAATAATCCTTTGAGGAGCCAGGATACTTTAAATCGTAAAGCTAGCAAACTTGCCAAAACGAAATATCCACATAGTACTCCTCGCATGAAGCTCCCTAGTATTCTGTTATGTTTCTAACTTAAAGTAGGTTTTATATTTATATGAAAATAGTCCGTTTATATCTTTAAGTTTATATATTTACACTTTCTACCCTATACTTATAAAATCATAACATTTAAGCATATAACTTTCTAACGTTAGCACGTTTAGTCCCTATACATACATATTTTAGAGAAATGACAAAAATGGTCCTTAGACTTCACTAACTTTCAATATTTACCTTTTATACCCTTACATTTATAATATTTGCAAAACTAGTCATTTTAGGTTTATAACTTATTTTAATTTCTATCCTAAGGTTTCAAAACTTTGCAAAAAGAGTCGTTGTACTTATAAATTCTAGGAAATGTCAAAAACAGTCCCTAGACTTTATAGTTATAGGAATTTATAGTATATACCCCTATGCATGAAAACTTTTACAAAACTAGTCCTAAATTCAAGTAAACTATATTTTTATAAAACAACTAAGTCATCTAATTATGTTTAGCTAATATATGTTGAAATAAGTCATCTAGTTCAGATTATAGCACAAGATAGGGCAATTTAGCATATAAACTCCTAATATCCTAAATCTAGGGTTTCGAATAGAAAACATGCAAACAAAAGGGTTTTAGGTTCTAGCTTACTATTCTAAGGATACTAAGGTATCTCCTAAGTGTCCTAGGTCTGTTCTAAAGGTACTAGATTCAAGGTTAAGGCTTACCTAGGTCGTGGGAAGGGTAACGAGGTAACTAGGATTTCTCTCGGCCAAAACCACAACTCGACAAGGACCAATGCTTCTATACTCGACTTCTAAGGCTTCTAAAGGTCTAGTACAACAGAAATATAAGGTAGAGAAGAGAAGGAGAGGTGTGAAGAAGAATGAGGGTGGGAGGTCGCTATTTATAGGGTGCGTGGNCTATGGAACATTGAGGAAAGTCTAGAAGATGATGAGGATCAGCTATGGTGTAGCTGGGGGCGCCACAGGCCGGTTGTGGTGTGGTTTAGCCGAGAGGTAGAAGAAGGTGACAAGGAGGTGATGCACCTCCTTGCTTGGGTGCTTAGAGGTACTAGGTTGTCATTCACAATGAAGGCTAAAAAGCCGAACACTCTCTGGTGATTTTTTTTCCCTAAAAAAACCCTAAATCGTTTTTAAAAAAATCTTCCAGATCTTGTGACTCTTGCTTCAATCTGATTCTGTAATTGATTAACACTTTTGTTAATTGGTTCTTAGTTTGATTCTAGTTTTGATTTCACATTATTTAGTTGATTTTCATAATCGTTTTTTTTAGGGTTCTTGTAAAAAATCATTTTCTGCCCAAACCGACTTTAGGGATCCTATTCTCCTATACGTTGGTTTTAATCCTATCTTAGTCTTCCTTGAATGGATTAATCATTATTCCATTCTACAATCATGGGAGCTGGTTAGTTTGGGGCTTTTCGAATCTAAACCCTAATCTTGCGATTGGGGTTTTAATTTTCTGTTTGGTTTTGCATGTATGTTGTTTCCTTAAGCTGCTGGTGATTGAGTTTGTGGGGTTTATACGTGATGAAGAAGGGTTTCTTGGTTTCTAATAGTGATACAAAGGGTGCTGATTCAGAGAGTAGTGCTAATGATGATCTAACTAGTTTGGCCGATCAAACTAGTAGTGCTAATGATGATTTAACTAATGTGAAACAATTGATAGCTAATGCGCATATGAACTTTGATGAAGCCATGAATAACATTCAACGTGAGATTGTTGCTGATGAAGTTAATAAAACAAGTACTCCTCTGTCGAGTTTTGGTGTTGCTATGCAAAACCAGAAGGTTGGGACTAAGAATTCAACTTCTGGTCCTAATGCTCCCAAGGTGGATAATACTAATGGTATTGGTGTGAAGTCGGTTTCTTATGCGGGTGCTACTTCTAATGAACCTAAGAAACACGTGTCTAATTTTCGAAGGTTGGAGTGTAGTAAAAAGAAGGATGATGTTGACCTTTCAGTTCCAATGAAAGTAGTGGAAGAGGTGAATACTAGGTTTGAGAATACTCTCTACTGGTACTTCCTTGGCCAACGCCTTGCGTTCCTACTATGTACGCAATGCATGGGCTAAGTTTGGTGTGCAAAAGGTAATGATGAATGCAAAGGGGTTCTTCTTCTTTAAGTTCAATTCGAAAAAAGGTGTTGATGATGTTCTTGAAAATGGTCCTTGGATTGATCAGAAATGTTCCTATAATTCTTAAACCATGGACTTTGAACACAAACCTACTTATAGAGGATTTGACTAACATATCGGTGTGGGTTAAATTCCATGAAGTCCCCCTTGCTATGTTTTCTGATGATGGTCTCAGTCTTCTTGCCACACTGATTGGCACGCCCAAAAGGTTAGATGCTTTTACAAGCCAAATGTGTAAGGAATCGTGGGGCCGTAGTAGTTTTGCTAGATGCATGATAGAAGTGAAGTCGGATGAGGTGCTTCGAGATAGCCTCACTGTTGAGATACCGTTACTTGATGGGTCGGGTTCGACTATTGAGAAGATACGGGTTGAATACGAGTGGAAAACACCTCGGTGTGATAACTGTAAGATCTTTGGTCATACTCTGATTGATTGTCCTAAAGTTGTTGCACTTCCGGTTCAGCCTACTAAGCATGTTAATGATGGTTTCACGACTGTCAATAATAAAAAGAAAGGTAAGCAAGGTGGTCCTACAACTCAGGGTATAGGAGGGCTTTCTAAACCTGTTGTGGGTAAGCAGTTTCAGTATCAACCCAAGAAGACTCCTCCTGAACCTAAGAAGGTCGATGGCATAAAGAAGAAGGCTTCTGATGTGCCTAGTACGAGTGGAACAAAGATCTCTACATCTAATCAGTTTGCTGCCCTAAATATGGATGATCTGGAAACTGTTGGTATTCAGTCTAATGACAACAACAAGGATGTGGATGCTGGTAGTTCAATGGAAGTTACTGCGGATGAGTCAATTAAGACAGCTGGTACAATGGAAGTAAATAAGGATGAGTCTATTAAGACAGGTAATACAATGGAAGCTAATGAGGTAGAGTCTAGTAAGGGTTCTACTCCTTTAGTTGAGAAAATTGGTAAGCTTGAAAAGCTAATTATAGATGGGAAAGCTACTCTTGTGGATGATGATGGTATTCCTATTTCGTCGACCTCTGCAACTAAGAGGGTTAACCCATTTTCAAAGGTGGATAAAATTGTGGTGTCCGATTCTGAAGATGAGGTGGTTGCTGACCCCTTCGACGAGTCTGCTAATCTTTTTGGTAGAGGGCATGAGTTTGAACAAGATTATGATGACTATGACTACGATGATTATGCGAACCAGGTGTATGATCTTCCTGGTAATTTGGATGCTTTCAATGCCATGTATGGTACCAAGCTTCAAGGCCTTAGGAAGTAATTTCTTTCGTTGTTCTTATGTTATTATTTGAGTTGTGGTTTGATTTCTAGTTGAGAAATCAGGTAGTATCTTGTTATGTAAGCTTTTAGCCTATGTAACGGGCTGAGATATAGGACTTCACCCATATCCATTGTACTTCAAAGTTTTTTTGGTTAATATATTTACCAGGGTGCAGGATTACTCCCCTTTACCCAAAAAAGATGTAATAGGTTGTGTGCTAGTTTTAGGTTTTTAGTTTTCATTTTAACCTAGTTTTAGCTAGAAAGAGTTTAGGGTTTTGCCTAGGTTTTAGTTCCTAATTTGGTGTCCTATGAGTGTCTAGTGACTAATATTAAGTCCTAGGAGGCTTATGATAAGTGGTGGTAGCTTATGGTAAAGATTTGAGAAAGTTTAGACCTAGTTCTGGGAAGTTATGGCCTAGTTATGGTTTTATGCTGATGTGACTTGTACCTAAGTTCTAAGGAGTTGTACTATGATCTAGGGAGTCTAATATGTCCTTAGGTTGCTATTATAACTTATACTCAAGTTTTGAACACTTTTAAACTAGTTTAGATAGGCAATTAGGGTTTTAAAGATAACCGTAAATACATAGGTGCGATTAGGGTTTTCTAATGAGTATAGTATACTAGAGTGATAGTTTCCTTAGTGAAAATATGTTTGTAACCTTGACTGGCATAGGTGGATACGTGAGCTTGTCTAAAGGTTAGTTAAGCAATAAAGATATAGTAAAGCAAAAATGTAGCAACCCACAAAATCTTATCACTATCATTCCCATTACGAATAACTATATTAGGTATTTCCCAAGTAAATTTTTGCTTTCTATGTGCATTTACTACCTGCATGACTCTCTAGACCTGCTCACGTATCTACACAAGCCAACTACTTCTACACTCACACCCTGTAAAATCCTGGTATGTCAAGCATAGGATCACAACAACACCAAAATAAGTAAACAGTCAATATAACACACTAAACTCATCACAAAACCCTAATAAACCGTAATTAGGCCTATGTGTTTACAAAACGCTAATTGCTTATCTAAAGTAGTTTGAAAGTGTTCACTGGTTATGTATGAGTTACCTTAGGAACAATAGGATACCTTAGCACCCTTAGACCTCAGTACAACCTCTTAGAGCTTAGGTACAAGTCCCTTAGGCACAAAACCATAACTAGGTCATAACTTCTCGAAACTAGGTCTAAACTATCCCAAATCTTTACCATAAGCCACCACCACTTAGTTTAAGCCTCTTAAGACTTAGGATTAGTCACTAAACACTCATAGGAACCTAATCTAGGCACTAAACCCTAAGCTAGACCCTAATCCCTCACTACGCAAAATTAGGTCATAACTAAACATAACTAAACCTAACACCTAAACTAAGCTACCATAGCACCTCAAAAAACCCAAGCAAGCATCCTAGCACCTTGTACACCTGCTATGCATAATCTAGCACCATACTATACACCTCCATAGTAGCTTACAAGTAGCTTTGTAAGCTACTTGCCATTTTAGGTCATTTTAGACCACATAAACCCTATAAACCGCCTCTCCAGCCCCCTAGAAACTTGTAGCTTCTCTTAGTCATCCCCTAGGTCGTCCTCATCACCCCCTAGCTGCTATGAGTTAGCCCTCCCCATCCTTGACACCTAGCGACCAATTTTGACACCTATACTACTCGTTACCCTAAAAATACCACCCAAACTCTTACCATTTCGAATCACACCTCTCCTCTCTTCTTTAAATGATGTATTCTATAGTACTAAGTCCCTAAGACCCTTAGGAGTCGAGTACAATAGCCCTAGTCCTTGTCGAGTTCTAGTTTTAGCCTGAGAAACCCTAGTTTTCACGTTACGCCTTCCACGACCTAGGTAATCTTCCACCTTGATTCTAATAGCCTTAGTACTGATCTAGGACTCCTAGGATATGCCTTAGAACCTTTAGATAAGCCTTGACCATTTTCATTTAGGAGTTTTCATTTTAAAACCCTAATTATAGATAATTATGTGTTTATATGCTAAAGTGCCTTATTATGTGCTATAATCTGATTTAGGAGACTTAGTTAAGTATATATTAACTAAACATATGCTAGAAAAAATTAATTATCTCATTAAAATATAATTTGCATGGAAAAAGGACTAGTTCTGCAATAGTTTTCATGCATAGGGGTATATATGGTAACTTTCTAAAAATATTAAGTCTATGGACTGTTTTTGACATTTCTTAGAAGTTATAAGTATAAGGACCCTTCTTGCAAAGTTATATATGGTAAATCCTGAAAACTTATAAGTTTAAGGGTCATTTCTGCTATTTTCTCAAAATATAGAAGTATAGGGACTAATTGTGTAGGATTTAGATAGTTATACGCCTAAATGTTATAAGTTTATAAGTTTAAGGTAGAAATTGTAAATATACAAACTATAAGGGTATAAAATGAAACATTTATTTAATAAATAAAAGTGCTATCTTTTTATGTGATGTGTCACAATATTAGGGAGCTTCATGTGAGGAGTACTATGTGGATATTTTGTTTTGACGAGTTTACTTGGTTTATGATTTAAAGTGCCCTGGCTCCTCAAACGATTATTTGCATATACTTCTGAGTTATGATGGCCCGAACGGTGATACATTATGTTAAAGCCTAGTACTTAATAACATGACACAATAGTAGGGAAATTTATGTGAGGAGTATTAACTTCTGAATTATGATGGCCCGAATGGTATTATGTTGGCCGCATAATACAATGGTAGGAAGCTTCATGTGAGGTGTCTTATACTTCTGAATTGTGATGGCCCGAACAGTGTTATGTTATAATCTAAAATACTTGACAACATGACACAATACAAGGGAACTTCATGTGAGGGTTATATACTTCTGAATTATAATGGCCCGAACAGTATTATGTTGATAACATAATACAATACTAGGGAGCTTCATGTGAGGCGTCTTATATAATTCTGGATTGTAATGGCTTGAATGGTGTTATGTTATATCTAAAACATTAAAAACCCTAAGAATGATTACTTGAGAAAACTTAAATTAAGATAACTAAAGCTTGACATACACCTACACCAACAAACCCCAGGATAAGTGAGTAGGCAGTCTAGTCTCCGAGTCACCTTTGACATCTATGACATTTCACTAAGCCCAGGTGAGTTTTCATAGCCTCACACCTTTCAAACGCTTTCTAAATGTTTTTCAAACCCTGTGAGGGGGATACATGCTACTTGCTTTGTAACACCCCAACCCGACAAGGGCTAAGATATCACATTCATGGTGTCAAAGGTTATAAAGGAAAAAATGAGGTACGAAATGACTAAAATAAAGCATCTTCAAATCAATTTTAATCCATGGCGGCTATCAACATATAATCTTCTCTAAGAGCTCCTATTTGCCATCTTCACCCATAACCCAACTTCCTTCTAAAAACCTGCCGCGGAAAAAGAAATGCGGCTAAGCTTAAAAAGCTCAGTGAACAGATATAACAACAAAGTAATATGAAATAGAAATGAGAAACAAAATATGTTGCATTGGATATGTATCAGAAGGTATAATATGAATGTAAATGTAAAGGTAAATGTAAAGGTTAAGTATAGGTTTAGGTTATTCAGTATTTCGATCAACCACGTGCCTAGATCAGATCAAATCAAACCATATGTAGCCTCATATGAAATCCAGAGGGGAGTCCTCAGAATATCAGATGTAATCAGAGGGGTGACCTCAGTAACCAATGGTTTGTGAAGGACGTGCATGCATGCAAGCATCAATCACCAAAACAGATACATATACAGATACAAATCAAATCTAGGATGCATACATACGCCCCTACCCAATCACATACAGACCAATCAAAGGTACGGTGTAGCAAATCACTCGACCACACAGGAGTCATAACATTGGTGCATCAATTCTACGGACATGGAACCCCAATGCCTAGTAATAGCCCGGGTATCATACTGAATGGGTCAAAGGTAAATCAAAAGTTTCAGATCAAATTATCGAATCAAATGTCCAGATATATCAAAGTTTAGATCATATGGTTCATGTCAAATGTTTCATATATCAGAGGTCCAAATCAAATGGTTCAAATATCAAAGGTTCAGGTATCAAAGGTTCAAATAATAAGGGGATCATAGCAATGGCATAGGGAATCCTAAACAGATGAAGGTTCAATTGAAATATCAAAGGTTCAATTAGCAAAGGTTCATATCCATGGTTCAAGTTTACAAGTGTCAAAGTGTTATAAGAAAACTGATTTAGAAACTTTGTAATTCGTTTAAAACCTGATTATCGTAAAGGTATTTCTTTAATACATTTTTGACAAAAGTTATTTAAATCTCCATTTAAAAGCTGGTCTAGTATCATAATTATAGAAATCATTCCAAGATAGTTTGGTCCCATATCATCAAGTTATATTTTAAAAAGGTTTTAATACAAAATCATAATATCAAATGAACCAAAGATATCAGATGTACCAAGGTCAGAAATCATGATGTGGCAAGGGAAACGGATCATAAGTCATGAGAAACCTTATTGAAAGGTCAGAATACATGTACCTCAACCGATGACAAAGCAAAATAAAGGAATGACCAAACAGAAATAGGAACCACTCCTTCTCCACAGAACCTAGATGAATTAGAAGCCGAGAAATATTCAGTAGTTCATTTCAAATCAGATTACTCCTTTTTAGTTTATCTTTCCATTTTAGTTAACTTTCTATATTTAGCAAGTTTCTATTTTTAATAACTTTCCAGATCTAACAACTTTCTATTTTCTATCAGGTTTCCAAAAATAGTAATTTTCCATATTTAGAAAGTTTCCTTATTTAGTAAGTTTCCAAAAATAGCAGGTTTTCATAATTGGAAAGATTCCTCATCAAAATTAGGTTAAGTCATTAATTAAGTATTATTATGCAATTAGGGTTCATTTTGACAAGTAATTATAGTGTAGGGTGAAACATGTCAACTTTCCATATTTTAGGGTTTATAAAGTACATATACTAGAGTTAAAGGTCTAAAGTTTAAATATTACAAGTTTCCATATTTATACAAATAGTACCCACGTTAACAATATTTACTATTCAAACCATCAAGTTTATGAATGTTACATTTTAAACCCTTTATTAACATTGATTACAAATAAGTCCTTATTAATATTTAAATTACAATTATATCCATAACAAATTCATATTAGCACATTAAACCCTTAATTATCAGGAATTACATATTTTACCCCTAACATTAAAATATGTACGAATCACCCTCAATGTTCCATAATTTACAAAACAAAACCTTAATTTAAATGAATACAATTCGTACCTTTCAATATATTAATTTACCCATTTAGTCCTTTTAGTTACAAAATTTACACTTAACCCCCTCATATTATATTTTATACGAACGACACTAGGTCTTAAACATTATACAAAAATAACCATGAATTTTCAATATTTACAAAACACACCCTTTTATTTTCAAAATCCCATTCGTTTCATATTTAAATTCACAAAACCCTAACCCTAATTTTTCCCATCATCATCTCATTACTACACAATCATTGCAATCATTAATTAACACAATTCAAGTAAATAAACCCTAACCCTAGATCATACGATTTTTAGTTCTTTTTATTTTCTTTTCTTTAATTCATACGATAACAAAACAATTCCAAAACAGAATTTAAGCTTCGAAAATTATGAAACTTATTTTCTTAGGGTCGTATGGCATGTGTAGGACCTGAATAAAATATGTTCAAAACCCAAAAAATTCATTTTCAGCCGATTGTATAGTTATTTCCTTTTAAGGGTTTTTATTTATATTTTGATCCAAACTATTTTTCCAGCATGCATGGATGATATTTACACGTTCTATATAGATTATAGGATGATACAAAGTTACCTTATTGAAGATTGCACCTGGAATTGAGCAAGAACAAAAATAAGCCCTCTGTTTGGTGTATATCGAGCAAAATAAATCCAAACGATCGAAATGAGCCTCACCAACCGTAACTACTATTTTTCCCTCCTTCTAAAACTCCTACCACGTCCAGAAAAATGATCACAAGCCTCCAGAATGTATTGAGCTGCCAGTGGTATTTTTGAGGTGTTTTAAGTTTTTAATTTAGATTAAATGGGAAATATACGCAAACCGTGAATATAGAGAGGAGGGGGAGTGATTTTCGGCCAATTTTCTGATTGTAAGACTAATTATGATTTTTGAAATCATTCCCAAAAATAAATGGCGATTATCCCTTAGTTTACATAATATAAATAATTTAAATGTATACAAATAAATGTAATTTCGGCCATAAGTATTAAAATAAACGTGAGAAACATTTTTAGGACATTTATGCATATTGTAATGTTCACACAAAAATATTACATATCATATGTTGCTAATTACCAAATGTTTAGGATTTATTTGGTGTTTATTTAAGTGTTTTATTGAAATTTTTAAGCATTAGGGGCATTTTCGTAATTTTGTAATGTTTCAGATTTTAGGGTTTTACGAATCTTCCCCTCTAAAAGAAAATTTTTTCATCGAAATTTGAAGTAGTATGTTCAAACAGAGGGGTACCAAATCGCGAAAAGAAACGGAAACGATTTACTCACTCGGACCAGTTCTCCACATAATTTTAAACGAACGGAAAATAGTTTGTTTCTCATGAGTCGATCCAAAAAAAGTTGCTTCGGATTCCTCAGAAAATACAAATCAGGTTGAATCTGATCAAAAAGCCAATGCAACATATAATGGATGATAGGCGAATCTTCTCGAAGTAACACATGGAATACGAACAAAATTTTAGGTCGAATAACTGTATTAAACAGTAGAGAGATATACCAGGAGCATAAGATTTGTAACAGATATACAGAGGTCAACAACATGCAAATTGAGAGTCTACACTTATCTAGATATCTAACGAACAAAGGCAGAGCATACGCATAGGTAGAATGAACCTAAAGGCTCACTAATCGCGGATAATCCTCATCGGAGATCAGATTCTAAACATCTCAGGCACTCCTTAAGATATCCTGTGCCCACAATAAGTGCACGTTATATGGTGTAAGTATTATCACGTTGATCAGGCATCGTAATACTAGCACCACATAAATATGCCCATGAGGGTCATACTTTATCTCAAATCATGACAAAACAATCTATCTTAATCCACCTAGTACTTCTACAGTCCCAGAGATCAACGAAAATCAAACGTCATAACCAGGAGAAGACAAAACTACTCGAAGAAGTAACGAAAATCCCAGAATGTCTAATAGAAGTAAGGTACGACGTTCAAAAGCATAGATCTTCCACAGTTCATCAAAATTCTCAAAACAAAGCCATCATCAAACATACACAGAATGAACACGGAACTGAGATGCTTCTAGAGAACATAAATCATTAAAGGATCTTATTACCAGATAACGAAACTTAAGTGGGTCAACGGGAGTGAAAATTCATCGTTAATAACTTCATCCTTCACAGAATCAACTCATCCCAACATAAAGGTTTGCTTGAATATCTATCCATTCAAAATATATGAACTCCAATCTCTTCAAGTCCGGGTAATCTTTCTCTGTTTGTTCATCAATCTGGGAGTGAAACAAAATCGTGAACTTGAGTTTGGTTCCTCAAGCCTTCTACAGTTCTTCTTGGAATGTGATGTAGTGATGTGAATCTCTGGCACGATTATTTAAATCTCCATTCATCAGCAAGTCTGCTTCCGCTCTCAATTCATCTTAGTACAACCAAGATGAATAGGGAAGTGAAATTGTATGTCTTTGTCAGGTCTTCTAGCTCAGCTCCAGGTTTGCCATGTTTACTATATTCTTGTTCTCTGCTCAACACCACTTCTGTCTTGCAAGAATATGCCTTCCACAATTCTTCTGCAAGGTTCAAAAGATTCCCGCTTCTATAGTTGTTGTCGGTCTTGGTCACTTAGTGATAGTTTCAAATCTTGCGGGATTTGTAACAATATCCTCAATTAAGAACAGCGTGGTCTCAACAAATATCAGACTTCCAGAATACACAAATGATCGTCAAATTTCTAACAAAGTGCGAAAATGATTCTCATGTTCTTCCTCGTCTCTGAATGTACTAATGAGTCATACAATGACCATTTGTCTAAGTACTCACGAGAGACACAATTTATCAGGTTCACAAAACAGTCATAGCATTACCTAATACTATTAGCATCACTAACCGTCATAGCGGTCGTTATGAATATGAAAGGCAATTCTAAGAATAACTTCAAGTCATAATTGCATCTTGAGGAAAAACTTCGCGCCCTGAAGTTGAACAGATACATAGTCGTTTCAAGGTGGAGAAATAATGATTCCTAACAGCAATACGGTTCAGCTTCCAGTAATCAATACAAATCTCCTTCCACCATTCACCTTTATCACGAATGAAACTGAAACACGCCCAGAAGGTACACTCAAACCAGCAGACTCACTTCCTAGCCCTCAGTTGCTTCTCCTTCCGTTTCCTCAATCCAACTGGTATGATCTCGGGCATTTCTCAAAGACATCCTTACGTGGTGACCAGACAATCTCTCAGCAAATCCAACTTCATACTAAGGTGGAAACCTTGGTGGTTCATCCAGGGATCATATCGAGAATGCTCGGATTGCAAAGTAACTCTCATGGTGAGATTCATCCTTCAGTGTACACAACAGATGTTAAAAAAGCTTCATAACCGCAAAAGTAACATACGAGTCTCCAGAGTAATAGTGATATCAAAAGTTTAACAATCGGAAATCATGGTAGGGAGTTCAAAATTGTTCAAAATGCCAAAGGTGATACATAATAGGATAGTTGTCAGCATCTTGAATGCTCATTCAACCAATTCCTTGTCAGAATAAAATCTAAGTTAACTTTCCAAAGAAAGACAAATCAACATAGCAAATCTTATCGTCCAAAAGTGAGGGGAAACATTCTTATACTCGTGGTTAAATACCCCAAGACTTCTCATAGGGACAGAGATGGGTAAGACAAAATCAAATAGCGTCGGAAGATTTACAGATGCTTATCAAAAGCAAGAGACAAACCACAGAATGCATCAAATACATCATCGTCATGGAGATTCTCAGAATGCCCTTCGAGGCATCAAGATGATTAACAAAAGGATCAGAGGTCAGAGTCGGAATCTGAAGATAAGGATCAAATAGTGTCAAATATTACTATGCAATTCTCAATGCCTTCAAAGTTCACTAGGTTACAAAGCCTAGATGGTGCAAATCATAAGTTTTCAAATCTCCAAAAAGTGACCTTAACAGGCTTAACTGAAGTAAGGCACGAATCAGAGTGATGCGGAAGCAATGATACTTAATCAAATGCCTTATAGTCTACCCATTCCTCACTGGTCAAAATTTAAGTTCGCACTAGGAAATCCTAAAGCAAGCTCTCAAGGTGTTCTCATACGCTCCTACAGTGGAAGCCTAATGGTCCAAAACTCATAGGTCCAGGTTTATGTATTACAAGTCATCAGCCTGGGTTCTGATACCATAAATTGTAACACCCCAACCCGACAAGGGCTAAGATTTCACATTCATGGTGTCAAACAGAGCAAAGCACAAGCTTAATACTTTAATAATACAACAAATACAAAGGTTACAAAGGAATTCTAAGTCAAAGAAAAAATACAGTATCAAAACTAAGGTACAAAATGACTAAAATAAAACATCTTCAAATCAATTTTAGTCCATGGCGGCTATAAAGGTATAATATTCTCTAAGAGCTCCTATTTGCACTCTTCACTCATAACCCAGCTTCCTTCTAAAAACTTGCCCCGGTAAAAGAAATGCGGCTGAGCTTAAAAAGCTCAGTGAACAGATATAACAACAAAGTAATGTGAAACATAAATGAGAAACAAAATATGTTGCATTGGATGAGTATCAAAAGGTATAATATGAATGTAAATGTAAAGGTAAATGTAAAGGTTAAGTATAGGTTTAGGTTATTCAGTATTTCAACCACGTGCCCAGATCAGATCAAATCAAACCATATGTAGCCTCATATAAAATCCAGGGGAGAGGCCTCAGAATATCATATGTAATCAGAGGGGTGACCTCAGTAACCAATGGGTTATGAAGGACGTGCATGCACGTAAGCATCAATCACCAAAACAGATATATACAGATACAGATCAAATCTAGGATGCATCCATACGCCCCTACCCAATCACATGCAGACCAATCAAATGAACGGTGTGGCAAATCACTCGAACACACAGGAGTCATAACATTGGTGCATCAATTCTACGGACATGGAACCCCCATGCCTAGTAATAGCCCGGGTATCATACTAAACAGATGAAGGTTCAATGGAAATATCAAAGGTTTAATTAGCAAAGGTTCATATCCATGGTTCAAGTTTACAAGTGTGAAAGTGTTATAAGAAAACTGATTTAGAAACTTTGCAATTCACTTAAAACCTGATTATCGTAAAGGTATTTCCTTAACACAATTTTGGCAAAAGTTATTTAAATCTCCATTTAAAAGCTGGTCTCGTATCATAATGATAGAAATCATTCAAAGATAGTTTTGTCCCATATCGTCAAGTTATATTTTAAAAAGGTTTTAATACAAAATCATAATATCAAATGAACCAAAGATATCAGATGTACCAAGGTCAGAAATCATGATAGTGGCAAGGGAAATGGATCATAAGTCATGAGAAACCTTACTGAAAGGTCAGAATATCTGTACCTCAACCGATGACAAAGCAAAATAAAGGAATGACCAAACGGAAATAGGAACCACTCCTCCTCCACAGAACCTAGATGAATTAGAAGCTGAGAATTATTCAGTAGTTCATTTTAAATCAGATTACTCCTTTTTAGGTTATCTTTCCATATTAGTTAACTTTCCATATTTAGCAGTTTCTATTTTTAGAAACTTTCCAGATATAGTAACTTTCTATTTTTTAGCAGGTTAGTAATTTTCCATATTTAGAAAGTTTCCAAAAATTGAAGGTTTCCATAAATGGAAAGATTTCTTATCAAAATTAGGTTAAGTCATTAATTAAGCATTATTATGGAATTAGGGTTCATTTTGACAAGTAATTATAGTTTAGGGTGAAACATGTCAACATTCCATAATTTAGGATTTATAAAGTACATATACCAGAGTTAAAGGTCTAAAGTGTAATTATTACAAGTTTCCATATTTATACAAATAGTACACAAGTTAACAATATTTACTATTCAAACCTTCAAGTTTGTGAATGTTACATTTTAAACCCTCTATTAACATTAATTACAAATAAGTCCTTATTAATATTTAAATTCATATTATATTCATAACAAATTCATATTAGCACATTAAACTCTTAATTATCAGGAATTAGATATTTTACCCCTCACATTAAAATATGTACGAATCACCCTCAATGTTCCATAATTTACAAAACAAACCCTTAATTTAAATAAATGCATTTCGTACCTTTCAATATATTAATTTACCTATTTAGTCCTTTTAATTATAAAATTTACACTTAACCCCCTCATATTATATTTTATACGAACGACACCAGGTCTTAAATATTATAAAAAGATAATATTTTAAATAAACTGAAAAGTATTATTAATAAATATTTATACGTTTTCAAAAAACTTTTGAATAAAAATCTTTGAAACATTTTGGAAATGAACATTTAATTTAAAAGTCTTTTACTCTGTATTATTTGTCCTTAAGATTAAAAGAATCAATCAAATCAAAAGTCATCTTCTCGAATACGCAAAAACAGCTTTTCAGTTATTGCTTAGTCTATAAAATTGAAAACTTCTTTCACAATTACTTCATTTAAAAAAAAAACAATAAAGTGTTACTCAAATAATGTATTTCGATTTACAAAATTTGCTCCAGTTGGTTATTTACGATCCTGGGGATTTTGTTATTGTTTTATAAGAGATAAGAAACTTAGATATTTTACCGAAAATTATATGGACGAGAAAGAGCTATTTTTAAATTTATAACTTCATTTGAAATACTCTTTCGAGTCTATAACTTGCATTTTATCACCATGGAATGAAACCTAGATATTTTACCGAATATCAGGTGAATAAAACTGGTGATAAATGCGATAAATGCAATATTCAAGTAATATTGTTTTGCCCTTTTTCTTATGTTATTTCTCTATTACATTTAGGGAAAAAACATAAGAAAAATACTTTAACAATTGTTCTACTGAAGCTGCCATTGCACATCAGTTCGACAAGAAAACTAAGTTAGATGGTAAAGAGAATTTGCTTATCTTTGACTTGGGAGGTGATACATTTGATGTCTCTATTAAATTTTTAAGAATCTTTGTTATTTTACTTAATTGAAAGTTCCTAAAATACTTAAGAATTGTATAATTTGTTAATAATAACAAAATATATGAATCTTGAGTACTTTATTAGAAAGTTTCAATTAAACCTAGATATTCAGGATTCTTAAAAATTTATTCTTTTTACAAAATTAATTTCTAGTATACCTGGTAGTTAAAATGTATTATCTCAACTCAAGTATTTGAAGCAATTGATATTTGATAAAGATGAAGATGAAGAACAAGATTTTGAAGAAGATGATAATATGAAGATTATTTAACTGTGTTGTATCTTTTTTAATTGTAATCATAGATGTATTGTGATATTCTTACATTAAGATTATTATTAATTTTTTAGAGCAAATATTTTTATTAATTTAGTGTCATATATACTTATTTATTAATACTATTGTAATATTAGAGATTGATTAGAATAATTTTAATCTTTTTAATGTAGAGTAATATTTTTTTTATGTACTGTGATATGCAAAAGGAATCCATCACCCACCTACAAAAAAAATAATAATAAAAAGTTGAATAAATGTTATGTAATTCATTGTTTTGCTATCAATTTAAAACTATCTTTGATGTAATGTTAATGGTGTATTATTTTGTGTTAGTTTAAATATTAAATATTCAATGATATAATTAATCAAAAATTAAACATTATAAATATTTTATTATATTTAAACGTTGGTAGATAGATTAATATTAATATCACAAAAAGGAGAATGTGTTCAAAATGAAATATATCAGAAATATTTGAGATTAACATTACGAATATCAGAATTTTTTTAGATAAAGATAGTTAAAGTAATATTAAAATATATTATTAATATTTGTTGATAAAAAAACTTGATGTTAATATGATATTAAACAATTGTGTAGTTTATGTGATATTAATCTATATCAACAAAATAAGATGTTTTGTGATATTAAAATAATCTTTTAAATAAATTGAAAAGTCTTATTATTGCTAATCAAATAAATTATTGGATATGATATTAAAAATAATTGTGGACTTTATGTGATATGAAAGCATTTGATACGTTTCTAAAAAACTAAAAAAGGTTTTGAAAATGAAAATTTAATTCAGAAGTCATTTATTGTTTGTCCATGAGATTTTTAACCATCAATCACATCAAAAGTCATTTTTACTTTTACAAAAGTACTTCTCGAGTAAGCAAAGTCATTTCTATACATGTATAGTAAAACATGATTTTGTTTTTTATATTACAAAACATATATTTTATTTTATATCACATAAACTCCATATTTTGATATTTTAACATGTGTCAATACTTTGATATTAAAATTTGATATCAAATTAGTATAATGATAATTTTAATAATTAAACTAATCAAACAAATACTTTTCCTATAAATGAATGTAGTAAATTACATTAAATGTCTCGGGTCAAAAAATATATATAAACATTGATATAAAAAAAATTTACAGTACTTTAAAAACTAAATATTTTAACATGGAGTTAAAATTATTAAATTGTTAAAATATATTTAAAATAATGTTAATAGCATGTTAATATCACTGAAAACTTTATTAATTCAAAATAATATTTTAAATAAACTAAAAAGTCTTATTATTAAATATTTATACGTTTTCAAAAAACATTTGAATAAAAGTCTTTGAAACGTTTTCAAAAAGACCCCAAAATATTTTGAAAATGAACATTTAATTTAAAAGTCTTTTATTATTTGTTCTTGAGATTCAAACAATTAATGAAATCAAAAGTTAAACAATTAAATTGTTAAAATAATTAAATTGTTAAAATGATCTATTTAAAATATATTTAAATTTTATACAAAATAATGTCACAATACCTTTGGATACATTCATTTTAATGAACATTTAAATTTTAATAAATGCAACTTTATTAATGTCATATAAAACAAGTTACAGTGACAAATTAATGACATTTCAACTCGAAGAAAGGCGTTGATGATATCCTTGAAAACGGTCCTTGGTTGATTAGAAATGTACCAATTATTCTTAAACCATGGACCTTGAAAACCAACTTACTTAAAGAGGATTTGACCAACATCCCGGTGTGGGTTAAATTCCATGATGTTCCTCTTGCAATATTTTCTGATGATGGTCTTAGTCTCCTTGCCACATTGATTGTTACGCCCAAAATGTTAGATGCTTATACTAGCCAAATGTGCAAGGAATCATGGGGTCGTAGTAGTTTTGCTAGGTGCATGATTGAAGTTAAGGCAGATGACGTGCTTAGGGATAGCCTCAATGTTGAGATACCTTTCCTTGATGGGACGGGTTCGACTATTGAGAAGATTCGAGTTGAATATGAGTGGAAACCGCCTCGTTGTGATAAGTGTAAGATTTTTGGTCATACTTTGGTTGATTGTCCTAAGTATGTTCTACCTACTACTCAGCCTACTCCAAGTGTTAATGATGGTTTCAAAACGGTCAATACTAAGAAGAAGAGTAATAGTAGTGGTTAATCCGGTCCAAGTAAAGGAGGTTTTACTAAACTTGTTGTGGGGAAGAAGATTCAATATCAACCCAAAGCGCCTTCTTCTGCACCCAAGAAAGTGGACGCCAATAAGAAGAATTCTACTAATGTGGCTAGTACTAGTGGTACGAAGGCCGCTGATGTGGCTAGTAGGAGTGATAGGAAGATTGCTACATCAAACCGGTTTGAAGCCCTTCATATTGATGATACTGATGACTTTGGTATTCCTAACAATGAAGTGACTAAGGATGTGAATTCTGGTATTCCAAAGGAAGCTAAGGAGGACGGGTCTTTAGAGACTGGTAATGCATCACAAGAACCGCTTGTGAGTGATTCAATGGGAACAAAGGAAGTTAATTCTACTCCTTTAGTTGAGAAAATTGGAGAGCTTGAAAAGCTACTTATTGATGGGAAAGCTACTCTTGTGGATGATGATGGTCATCCTATTTAAAAGGTTGATTATGCGGGGTCTACTTCTTCTACTAAGAGGGCTAACCCTTTCTCTAAGGTGGGAGAGATTGTTGTTTCAGACAGTGATGAGAACGAGGTTGTGAATACGTTTGATGAGTCGATGAACCTATTATGTGGTGGTCATGATCGTGAAGATGATTATGATGACTACGATTACGATGACTATGCGGATCTGGTCTACGATCTTCCAGGAAATTTGGATGCTTTATATGACACGTATGGTATCAAGCTCCAAGGTCTTGGTAGAAAGTAATTTGTTTTCATAGGAGTCTAATGGTATCTTTTGACTAGTGGTTTTTTTCTTATTTAGAGAATTCGAAGTACCTTGTTATGTAAGCTTTTCCGCCTACGTAACGGGCTGAGATATGGGATTCACCCATATCCTTTGTACTTAAACGTTTTTTGGAGTAATATATTTACCGGGTCTTTTGACCTTTTACCCAAAAAACAAGTTACTTTGATATAAATTTTTGTGATATAAAAAAGGTTTATGTGATATTGATGCGTGGGTTTTGCAACCTTCGCAATTAGGTTTTACCTCTCAAGGGATCTTGAGAAGCTTACAACCCCCACCAGGTAGTGTACCTGACCGATGTAGTATAGTGAAGTGGCAAGTACCGGGGGATTGATCGTTCTCTCGGGGAATAGTGTCGTTAGGATTGAAAACTGCTCTAATTTAGGTCTAAGGGTTGAGGGATGATTCTTTTTGTATTTTTATATTTTATAAAAGCAAGTAAAATCTCGGGTATTTGGAAGAGTGGGCGGAATTAGTTGCTAGTCAACTAACCCAAATAGCTACTTATGCAAATAAAATAAAATAACTAGAAAAAGTAAATTGTTGTGAAACTTATATGAGAGAAAAATATGTTTACTTAGATTTCCTTGCTCCCTAGCTATCTTTTACCAGTTAATTGGTTTGTTGTAATTGTGTGGATGACGGGTTGTATTCCTTTAAACCATTCGTAGGGCCGTGTACGATCTTCCCTAGCTCTATAAGCTCCTACTTCACTCCTTTGTCGAGCCGACTAAAAGCTCCTAACATGGGATCACTGGAATTCGCTTATGCATTAAATACAACCATATAATCGTAGTACACATCCGATTCATGTTTCTTAAGACGTTCAAGCAAGTTACCGTATAGGAGGTTAGCCAGTTTTCTTAAGCCTGACATCGACTTCACCCACCCACAACAATCACAAACAAACCAACAACATGTAATCAATAACTAGGTTTCATTAGATCCAAGCAAACACAAGAAAAACCTAGCCTAGCATGATAAAGTAAAGACAAGCATAAGATATAATCAAACAACACATAGACATATTGATTGATTTGAAAGGAGACTTATCTTTAATTGAACATCAAGGTCTTAAGGGTGAAAAACCCCTGAAAATACAGTGTTTTACGAACTAGGGTTTATCCCTAAAGTTCTCCCAAAAGTTGCACACCTAATGAATGAAAATTAGAAGAATATATATAGATTTTACAATCTGACGGCGCCACGTTTTAGGAACTAGGGTTTATCCCTAAAGTTCTCCCAAAAGCTGCACACCTAATGAATGAAAATTAGAAGAATATATATAGATTTTACAATCTGACGGCGTTACGTTTTAGAGTGTGACGCTGTCACCTCGCCGCCAAAACTCGCTCGGATTGTTCAGATCTACTCTTGACGCCGTCCCCCTTTAAATGTCTATGGGCCGTCTCCCTTTGAGCTATAACTATCTTCATGGCAAATCTTTCATCTGCTGTATCATCTCCACAACAGTCTGGCTACTCCAACTCATCTGTCATCTCTGAGGTACTAAAATTATATGATGACTATGACAATGTACAACAGACAAACATGTTTGAGACAAATAATAATACTCTGGAAAATAGAGATATTCTCCCGATTGAGCATCATGTGTCTCAATACACTGAATCTGCTGTACATAGCCATACAGCTTCTGTTGATAGTTGTAATAATGATATAATTGAACAAAAGATTCACCAGGAAGTACAACAAACTAGCGTTATTGAATCAGATAATGTAAATATGGAGAATAGTAATGTTGTCCCATATGAACAATATGTGAAACTTAACGAAGAACCTGTTGTACCAAATTGTGCATCTTCTGTTGTTAATAATGACCATGAATTGCATGAATACTCAGACTTCCCTGATGACACCCTTTCCTATAGAATTAAGACGTACAAAGATCAGTTGGCCTGGTATGAACAACGTGCTAAGTTTGAGCTAACCGAATGTGAACAAAAATTAGAATGTCAGATGCTTACTTTTATCTCTGAACGAAACTTAAGGGAGGAAACACTTAAACAGGAGTTAGCTTCGTTACAAAAACAACTTGAACAAACTATTAAGCAAAATCAGGAAACCCTAGATAAAGTCAATGTGCTTAAACAGGATTTCAAAGCAAAGGAAACTAAACTCTTAAGTGATTTTTCCAAACTTAAAACATTGAAAAACATGCTTGAAGATAAATTTTACCGTAAAGACCTCTCTAAACAAGCTTATAACATGATCATTAAGCACAAGCATTTGAGCGATGAACATAGTGAGAATATTATAGGAGATCCATCGCCCAATTACCGTAAGAAAGCGATAGAGGCCCAATCTTCTATATATGATGGCAATGTTCTTCTCAAACCTGTTCATGATCCCCCATGCGTTGAATCGTTTGATGAGACCCTTGAAAGTGCTGAAACATCTAGGGATAAGATGACTGAAAAAATGAATGACCCTAAGTGCGTAGCAAAAAGAGTCGTAATTAATCCACACGACTATGACAAAGAAAACTTTGAGTCTACCTATCAATCCACTTTGTCAACTTTCAAGTCTAGGTTTAAGCCTCAAACAAATTTGACTCCTGAACAAGTATTTTGGGCGTTAGATATGGAAAAACGGAAGGCCTAGAAACTCGCATGTACAATACCCATTCTTAAAGTAGCGCCTTCTACAACCGTGTATCCACCCAATACATCTTCGCATATTGTCCCTAAAATTCTTCCCACTAATTGTAAAACTCTTATTAGCATGTATGTGTTCTATCAATTATTTGCTGATTTTGACAAAACGTGTAAAAAGAGAATTACACCAACGGGTATTACTGAAGGGGAAAGGGGATTTGAACAAACAAAATGATGTTACCTTACAGAGGTTATACCATTTTTTAATCTTCTCAAAGACCATTTCAACAATCTTGAGCATTCTTTGGAAACTGAAATTAGTGAAGTAAAAACTGCTTTCAAAGACATGGAAAAAGTGGTAGAACTTAATGCGATCGAACTTAAGAAACGTGAGATTGAGAACAAGAACATTCTCATTATGAATGATAATTTGATTGCCAAATGCATTGCTCAAAATGTTTATTATACTGCCACTGATTCTGCATTAACTGCTTCTCAATTTCATGATGTGTCTAATGCGTTTTGTGATCTTAAGAATCGTGTTAGTGAGCTTGAGGGGGAGAATTTAAAGTTGCTTAAAAAAATTCAAAATGATGATCATGATAACATGGTCAAGGACTTTTCTAAATTAGAAGTTGAGAATCTTAATTTGCAATTAAAATATCAACACCTAGAAGAAAAAGTGAAAACGATCAGTGTCAAGACATCTTCGGATGCTCCTGATTTTGATGCATATTTTGAAATAAGCAACCGAGATGAAAGGATTCAAGCTCACTTGAACACTATCAAAAAACTAAAGGCTCAGATCTCACTATTGAAATCGAACAAGTGTGATGTAATTGACTCCCAGAAAACAATGCCTCTAGATTCTCAAAATTTTCATTTTCAAAACATTATCAATAAACTGCAACAGGAAAATGACTGTTTTCAAGCTGAAAATTCAAAAGTTAAACAGCATTACAAAGAGTTATATGATTCAATTAAGATCACACGTGATAAAAACAATGAAAAGATAACTTCTTTGCTTAGAGAAATTGAGAATCTAAAGGCTCAAGAAAAAGGGAAAATGCCAGTTAATGCTTGTGATTGTGTTGGTACAAAGGTTTCTGCTGTTATCCATAGAAAACCCTAAAAGTCTCTCTAGGTGGCGATTTTTTTCCCTCTCCTATCCCTAATCGTTTTTCATCTTTTTCTGCCCAAAGTCCTTTAATTCTTGGATCAAATTGATTATTCTAGTGATCAATCTTTGTGGTTATCATTGGTTTACTAAAGTTGCTGCTTGTTTTTTTGGATTAAGGTCGAATTAAGTTGATCTTTTTTTGTTAGGGTTTAAAACCGCCATTCTTTATTCAAGATCGATCCTTACTTTCCTTCTAATTCTAAGTCGGTTATTATTGATTTAGTTATATATATGGTCGATCTTCTTATTGCTGCATATTGTTAACCAATTTTTGGTTAAAGTTCTCCATTCTACGATTCCCAAGTTAGGGTTTCGTGTTTTGTTTGTGCGCAATAGTTTGCTGGTACTTAATTCTATACTAAATTCGATTAGGATTTGGTTATATTGAATCGTTGTGGTGTGTTTGGTCTCTATTGATAAACAAAGTCCGTTTGGGGTTTGTTACTTTCTGATTTGCAAGTAACCTGTTGTAGGGTTTCTTTTAATTAGAAGTGCGCTTGATTTGCTGCTTTAAGTGTACTGTACGTGGGTTTGAGAGTTATGGAATCGGGGTTTTTGAATGTTAAGAAGCCTAACAAGGCTACGAAGAAGTCTTCTTCAACTTCTGGGCTGGCTTCGAAGATCAACAACATTGATGGTAAGATTAGTTTTGATAAGAACATACCTTTGAAGTCAATTCTAAAACGTGCTGGAATTGAGGGTCTAACGGGAAGTTTTACACTTCCTAATGAGATTGGGGCTGGTTCTATGGCACTTGATGGTGCATCTACTGGTGCTAAGTCTTTGAGTACGTTGGGTGAGGAAGTTAAAAACATAAGTACTAGTTCTCATGATGCGTGTGTGACTTCTGTTGCTTGTGGAGTTGGTACTTCTGATGTTAATGCCTTGGATAATGTGGTACCTCATGATTTAGTCACACGACAATGGTTATTTTGTTGACAAGAATTCGGATGTAGCTGCTGTTGATACTTCGAATTTTGTTGCTACTAATCCTAAGGGTAAAGATTCTGGGTCAACAAGTGGAGTACTAATTTGGGTGCTAAAGTAGTCATTCCAATTACCGTGGTTGAAGACATGTGTGAGAAATTTTCTAATTCGTTATACGGTTATTTTATGGGTCAACGTTTAGCGTTTCCTTTGGTGGAAGATTATGTCAAGCATGCTTGGGCTAAGTTTGGTTTCCAACGTGTTATACTACGGGGTAGTTTTTTATTTTTTTCAATTTTCGTCACAAGAAGGATTGCGTAAGTTGCTAGAAGGTGGTCCTTGGTTTATTAGATCAACTCCCATCTTCTTATATAATTGGGTGGCGAATACTATATTGGAAAAAGAGGTCATTACTAAGGTACCGGTATGGGTGCGTTTTCATAGACTACCTACTGTTGTGTATTCGGAAACTGGTATTAAGTTGATTGTTGAACGAGTGGGGCGACTCATTCGAGTAGATGAGGGTACTTCTGCTATGTGCATTAACCCTTGGGGTCGTTACTCTTATGCACGATGTCTCATTGAGTTATCCGCTGTTCATGATATCTTGGAATTTGTTGAATTTGATATTCCGCTGCCTAATTGGAAGGGTCACTATACGGAATACATTGATATTGAGTATGAATGGTGGCCTCCTCGTTGCTCACATTGCAAGATTTTCAGCCATGAGGTGGGGATGTGTCAAGCTTTGAAACGTCAAGTTGTTTTGGGGTCTGATTATGAACATGTAAGTGCTAAGGAGAAAGTTCACATTAAGAAGGCTGGGAAAAAGGGTACTATATCACAACAAGGGTCTAGGTTTTTCAAGCCTAAGTCTATTTTCATTTATAGGCCTGTTTCTAAGCCGAGTTCTAATCAAGGTACGAAGGAGGACAAGCCTAATGAACACCCAAATTCTGCTCCTCCTTCGGGTACTAATGATGATTTATCTCAACCTGTTAACGAGCTTGGCTATTTTAAAGATAACATTAATCTTGATGAACTCAAAAGTGATATGGAGAAAGTATGGGAAGCTGAAAAGGTACTTGATCTAGCTTCTAATTTCTCCAACGTGGAGGGTGATGGGAATGGTTCTGATTTGCAACTTAATAAAGAGGTTTCCAACAGTCCTATTACTAATGCAAGTTCGGTTGGTGATCCAAGTGCGAGTGGAAGTTGGTGGGAGCAATTTAATGCTTCTACAAGTAATAATAAATCTCCATTATCAGGTCTGGAATACTCGGATGATGAAGTTGATGAAGTTTTGGAGATGGATAGTGGAGGCTTTCTGGATGATATGGAAGATTACTACGACGGATATGATGATCAGGTGGTCCTACCTGATAAACTGCAAGCAATTTGTGATCAATTTGATATTCGCTTGAATACTCGTCGTAGGTAAGGTGGGTTATTGGGCAAGTTGAAGTATTCTTCATGGAAGTCGGTGGACCGCCATAGTGACTCAGAAGGCTCAAGATTTCTTGAGTAGTTTTGTAATGTTTTATTTACTTTTGTTATTATTGGTTGGTTAACTTGTGTAAGTTATAAGAATGGTGTGTCATTCTTATATTAGCGTCTGTAAGTGTCCTTGGACTGAGATGATGGATATACCCTCATCCTTTGTACTTCAATGTTTTTTGGCGTAATATATTTTACCGGGGTTAATTAACCCTTTTACCCGAAAGGTTTCTGCTGTTAAATTTCGTAATATTGATGCTGTGAATATCCCATTGCCCCTTAGGAATAATATGTTTGCACATAACTGTTATCTCAAGCACCTTAAGGATTGCCTTAATATACTTCGTGAAACTGTCGAAGAGGATAGAATAGTGAAGCCACATGACAATTCTGTTTTAGATGCCTGTTTCTTCACTAAATGTGCTCAAGAACTATTAGAATATGCTATTGGCACATGTCCTAAGATTGTTAACCAGTGAGATAGTCCCACTGCATCATTAGCTGAAACTAAGAACAAGCATGTCACCTTTGCAGTACCACTGAATGAGTGTAAACCCAGCACATCTAAATCGGAAAAATAAATGGTAGCAAACATATCTAATGTTCCATTCATTAATTCTACAGGAGTAATCAGTGACTCTAAAGATAGCAAGTCAAAGCCTAAATGCAACACAAAGGAAGAATAAGACTTCGCCAGCTAAGAGTGTCCAAGAGAAGAGAGTAGAAGTACACCCTAGGAACAATAAAATAGATTTGAACAATTTGAATCGTGTTGATTCTAATATTTGCTCTAAGCGTGCTGTAATTAATTCGAATTCAGTTGCTGCATGCAAGACTTGTAATGACTGTTTAATTTCCGGTAATCATGATGAATGCTTTAAGTGGTTCTTGAAAGCTACTTATTCTACCCCAGTCAATAATGCCATGAAACATAAATAGAAAAAACGTGTTTGGAAAGCCACAGGAAAGATATACACTAATGTAGGATATCAATGGAGACCCACAGGAAAGGTTTTCACTAATGTTAGTAATCAAGGGAGACCTACTGAGAATTCATTCACGTTAGGAAAGCAGGGCCCATCCACTTATGTCACCAATCTTAAGCATGCAAATGTTAAAGTATGGAAGGCAACTGGTAGAAAATTTTCTCTAGTGACACAATCCTCTAATAATAGGTCCATTACACCCATTAGTGAAGTTGTATCCGTTGATTCCATTGCATGTTCAAATCCTATGTCTCTTGAAAATGTGTGTGCTAACCAATTGGATCCCAACTCTATATGGGGATCCACGTTTTTCAGTTATCCATATCTGTCGGGTTTAAAATGCAGTTCGTACAAATCGTCCTGTGGTATTTGGACTCAGGCTGCTTAAAACATATGACAGGGGATCACTCTCGGCTCCGGAATTTCGTGAAAAAGTTTATCGGGATAGTTAGATTCGGGAATGATCATTTTGGTGCAATCATGGGTTTTGGAGACTACGTCTTTAGGGACAGTGTCATCTCAAGGGTTTATTATGTGGAAGGACTTGGGCATAATCTATTCTCTGTTGGTCAATTTTGTGATTCCGACCTCGAGGTAGCCTTTAAAAAACACACTTGCTTCGTTAGGGAGTTGGATGGTATTGATCTTCTGAAAGGAAGTCGTGGCAATAATCTTTACACCATCTCTATAGAAGACATGATGAAGTCCTCTCCAATCCGCCTGTTGTCTAAAGCATCCAAGAACAAGTCGTGGTTATGGCATCGTCGTTTAAACAACTTAAACTTTGGTACCATTAATGAACTTACTCGTAAAGATCTTGTTCATGGCATTTCCAGACTGAAGTATGAAAAAGATCATCTGTCCCCCGCTTGTCAACTTGGCAAAAGCAAGAAATATGCCCATAAACCCAAACCCGTCAACACCAATATGGAAGTTCTTCACACCCTTCACATGGATTTATGCGGTCCAATGAGTGTGCAGAGTATTAACAGGAAGAATATGTACTTGTGATAGTCGATGACTACTCACGATTTACATGGGTGAAGTTTTTTAGAACCAAGGATGAGACTCCTGATATCATTATCAAACTCATCAAGCAACTGCAAGTACTACTCAACAAAACTGTCAGAATCATCAGAACAGACAACGGTACTGAGTTTGTTAATAAACAACTCACTCAGTTTTATAAACAACTCTCCACAGCTTGCTATACTCAAAACCTATCCTTGATTCATACTCTGCACAACAAAACCCCATATGAGCTTGTGCATAACAGAAAACCTGATCTATCTTCACTACGTGTGTTTGGAGCTCTGTGCTACCCCATCAACGACAGTGAAGACTTGGGAAAGTTAAAGGCTAAAGCTAATATTGGTTTCTTCATTGGCTACGCACCAGATCGCAAGGGTTACCGAATCTACAACAAACGTACCCGCCAAATCAAGGAAACAATTCACGCTACATTCGATGAGCTGACAGAGCATTCGGCTACTGGACAATCCAGTTCTGAACCCGTACCTAATCTACTCATACCCGGACCTATAAGCTCGAGTCTTGTACATAATCCTTCCCCTGCATCATCTTACATAACTCCCACCTGTGAAGACTTGAAAACGCTGTTCAATCCAATGTTTGATGAATACTTTGAGGCTCCATCTGCTGATACCACTGCTGATACCTCACAACTACCTCCAATTGAGGTGGCTCATACTCAAACTAATCCTTCAGAATCAGTATCCATCACTCAAGAAGCTCCTTCCATGAATTATTCACCAACATCATCAAACGATCAATCTACCACGATACAACAAGTCCCAGCAGGAAGCAATTCTCTTGAAGCCAACCCAGACACCCCTCCAGAAGAAGCTCCGTTTGTTAATATCTTTGCTCCAGAATATTCTTCAGATGCATCTACATCTGTAGACACTAACATGAGCAATCCTATATCATCCACCCAACCTCATGAATACCTTAGAAGATGGACAAATGATCACCCGATCGACAACATCATTGGAAACCCTTCAAGACCAGTATCCACACGAAAACGACTTGCCACCGATGCCTTATGGTGTTTCGTTCACACGGTTCTATCCAAAGTCAAACACAAAGACTTTAATGAAGCATTGACCAAAGCGTGTTGGTATGAAGCTATGCAAGCAGAAATTCACGAGTTTGACAGACTTGATGTATGGGAGTTAGTGCCAGCTCCTGATTGCGCTATGATCATTGCACTAAAGTGGATATTCAAGGTTAAACTTGATGAATATGGAGATGTGCTCAAGAACAAGGCAAGACTAGTAGCTAAAGGATACCGACAGGAAGAGGGTATAGACTTTGAGGAATCCTTTGCACCGGTTGCACGAATTGAAGCTATCAGGATCTTTCTTGCAAATGCTGCCAGTCAAAATATGGTTGTCTATCAAATGGATGCAAAGACTGCTTTTCTTAATGGTGAACTAAAAGAAGTAGTATATGTCACTCAACCGGAAGGCTTTGTGAATCCTGAGTACCCCAACCATGTCAACCGACTGAAGAAGGCTCTTTACGGGCTTAAACAAGCACCAACAGCTTGGTATGACATTCTATCCAAATTTCTTCTGGCTCACAAATTTTCAAAAGGAGTTGTTGATCCCACATTATTCACAAGAAAATCAGGCAAACATCTGCTTCACGTGCAAATCTATGTTGATGACATTATCTTTGCCTCATCTGATCCTGCTGAATGTGATCAATTTTGTCGTGAGATGAGTTCTGAGTTTCAAATGTCCATGATGGGACAAATGTCATTCTTTCTAGGACTGCAAATTTCTCAAAATCCCGAAGGCATATTTATCTATCAATTCAAGTATGCTAATGAGATATTGAAGATGTTTGGGTTTCTCTCCTGTGACCCTATTGACACCCCTATGGTGACATCATTGAAGCTGGACGAAGATTACTCAGGGATCCCAGTCGATCAAACCAAATACAGAAGCATGATTGGATCTCTTATGTATCTGACAGCCAGTAGACCTGATCTCTTGTTCGCAATGTGCATGTATGCTCGATATCAGTCAAATCCTACCAAAAAGCATCTGGAAGCTATGAAACGTACCTTTAGATATCTTTCAGGAACCCTACACATGGGTCTCTGGTATCCAAAGGAAACGGCAACGGAACTGACAGCCTATGCAGACGCAGACCATGCCAGGTGTCAAGATACAAGAAGAAGTACATCGGGTGGTGCACAATTTCTGGGAAATAAGCTTGTGAGCTGGGCATCTAAGAAGCAAATGAGCACTTCCATATCCTCTAAAGAGGCTGAATATATAGCCATGTCATCTTGTTGTGCTCAAGTTCTTTGGATGAGATCACAACTTTCAGACTATAGAATCCAGTTCAACAAAATCCCTATGTATTGTGACAACAAAAGTGCCATCGCTCTGTGCTGCAACAATGTTCAACACTCCAGATCCAATCACAACGACATCCGACATCATTTCATCAGGGAACAGGTTGAGAAAGGGGTGGTCGAGCTCTACTTCGTGAGGATGGAATATCAGTTGGCAGATATCTTCACAAAGGCACTCCCGAGAGAACGATTCGAGTTTATTCTCCCACTTCTTGGCATGAAGAGTCTTACTCCTGATACCCTTAAACGTCTTCAGTAATAAACTGAGGAGTAATGGAATGGCTTCAAATATCCTTGTGTATATATTTTAAAACAAAAAGAAAAATACAAAAATATAAAACCAACAAAAAACCCATAAAAATCAGAAAATTAGAAAATACCAAAAATAGTTGTTCTAGGCATGTCTTCTGTTTATCGATAACATTTACGGTTCTAGAAATGTCATTCAATAATGGCACGGAGCCTTAAATGAAGCTCGAGCAGAAGTTAAAACTGAATAAGTAAATCATGTCTAACAATGGCTTACAGTTACTTCAGACTGTAACCCGGGCCTAATTTTATGGCTTGCTATCCCGTCTGATAGCAACCCAGATCTCATTGTAGGGGAAAGATCGTCGCCAAAAAGACGACTATTCCTAACAAAGGCTTGAATTACTTTACATTCTTGCCTTTCCGATATGATGTACGTTTCAGTGCAACATCTCTGGTTTAAGAAGAGAAGTCTTCAGCATACGCAAATGCTTTCCATTCTATGATTCTTCAGGAAAGTACTTGTGCAAAACTTGGTGATACCATGAAATTTTCAGAAATCAAAATGGAACTTTTTCATAAAATTCATCACTCAATCAATGCCAAAAATTTTCGTCCCAATTACAATTGGTATCATATAAATGGGTTATTGATTGAGGGGGAGAGTGATTTCAAAATTTTATAATATCATCAAAACACAACACTTTGTACATAATAAGCAATACAACAACTTGTGATGGTTATGTGTCTATATGAGAATGTTTCAAAGAGTTTTGCGACAAAGCTTCAAATCTTTTCAAAACTCATATATTCTGACACATAACAACCTCCCTCACAAATTGAGGGGGAGCATAAAAGGTTCCGTTATCAGAAAATATTAAATCTGGACACATTTTTCTCTCAACAGCTTTCCAAACTATTTAAATCAATTGAGATCCAAAATCTCAAAAGGTTTGAAATTTTTGATCGGGGGAAAAAATGTGATTTAAATATGAAATCTGATAATCAAATGTGATCTTTTGAACTCAATAGGCTCCCACATATGTGCTAAACTCTTTCGAATATCGATGCACATATTAAGGGGGAGCAAAAGGCGTTTGTGGAAAAATACCAAAGACCGACCATTTACGTTAATGCACGGAGTTATAAGGATGGTTAAGGTTAGGTATTAGTTCCCATGATCCACCAGAAGCGGAAGGATCTTCCCAGGGACAATCCTATAGATAGATTAGAAGTCCTTAGGGGAGAAAAGTGAGAAAGGGAAGAGTGCCGACTGAGATAGAGCTAGAACTGGAACAATCCCAACAAGGTTCTAGTAATGAGGTCTCGGTAAGCACTGAAGGGGTTGAAGAATTAAAAAGAAATGTAATGAGAAAGGGTGAAAAGAAATAGCCCTCCATTTATTCAACCTTAGGGCAGAAACCGGGTTCAATTCATATGCTACTGGTGGTTACTACGGTAACACCGGTATTGAAGACAAGACGTCATGGACCCAGTGACGCACTGCACTAAACATCCTAGCCACTCAAGTTCTCTCAAAAGGACTTGTTTCATTCTCACGGGGAACCATGTGCAAAGTATCCACCGCTCATTGCGAGCTATGTAGGTACCCAAACAGGAGACGCCTCCCCAGTCTCCAGGAGCGGATCAAAACGCACAATTGAGTCTAGAGCCAAGAGATCATCCATAAATCTCATTAGGACACATTTACAATATGCTTACTGTTTCACACAACGTGGAAAGTAAGATAATATATTTAGAGTCCTACGCACTATCCTTGTGGTATTGCCAGAACATCAGAGTGATATGCAATTATTCACAATGACGATGGAAAACCTTCTAGAGCGAACATCTTTCAAGCTCTTGGTAGGTGACGTGTGAGATCCATTTTGGAGTAATCCATCTTGGATCAATGATCAGGTGACAACTGGAAAGCAACGATGGGGCGATTCAATCTTGAATCTAACTTGTTCCAGGATATGGATTGACGGATGCTTTTGTAAAACCTTTCGATGTGCTAACCTTCTTTCTTTCAAGCACATTGATTGGGTATTCTTTCTCAAAACAAAAGTATTTTTGATGAAAATGTGATTGAAAATGCAAAACTCTCGTTGTATCTAAAAATGTTTATTATGTGACACACGAGTGATAAATCAATTTCTCATCAATCAGTGAATATCAATTCACCGATTCACTCTATCGTGCTCTCTGCTTTGAGACGTTCCGGTATGAGAACATGCTTAGTATGATGATTCCAAAATGGATTCTTTGGAAGATTCATTACTACAAGCTGGAAATTCCTGTCAATGAGAGTTTTCTTTAAAAAGAGACTCTACCTGATCACAGGTCGGTTTTCACAAAACCAGAGGGTAGTACGTCCTCGCAGAATGAATGACAAAGCCATATTCGTTCTCTATCTTTATTGCTAACTATTTTATCTCAGGAACATATAAAGATGGTGATGGTGTTACCCAATTCCAGCTGAATCGTGTCATTCCATACCTCATGCTCACTCTGTCAACTCATTTCTAATGAAGATCTTCAAAGATGAGAGACTTATGACTATGATAGTTGAAGAGACTACCAACGACGTTTCCGCAACTCTGATGAAAAGTCTCCTAATACAGAAGAGTGTGAGCATGACGGTCCAAAAGTCACTAGTCCACATGAAGGCAATACAACAAAGGATGCTTGGAGATTTACTATGGCTGATGATCTCAAAGAAAGCTCAAAGATCACTCATACCAAAGGAACTTCAAGTCACAAGATTAATGCTTGAAGTACAAAGTGTGCTGAATATGAAGAATCAACGCTACGAGCTAAAGATTTAAAGAATGCTAGAAGATAAAGAATTTATATTTCAAAGGTGACCTCGCTTAGGAGGAGATTGTTAGGAATACAAATATTCCTAAGTTAAAGACTCGGTCACCTCAATTATGTAATAGCATAGATTTAGCTCGTAGTTATATTTATAGTAGTTAGTCCTTAGTTTAGTTAAGTAACACCGTGGAGGAAGGACAGGTCTCTTACCCACTGTATGCCTGATCCACAACCCATACGGGGCGTTTTTCTTATTTATTTGTAAGGACTATAAATACCCCTCTCCACATGTGGAGAGGGTTGGTACTTTCATTTCTTCCAAGCTAATACACAAGATTTTCTCTCATCTCTTTCTCTCTCTAGAAACACCCAACTCACTTTCTCTCTCTAATTTCTACTTACCATTCGATCCATAATCTTTTTTATGTCCTAGATATAGTGTTTAATATGTTACAGTTCTAGGGGATTTCCTAGTGTTGATGAACCGGAACCTCAAAGGACAATAACATAAACATAAATAAACATAAAATGAAATGGCATGGTAGTTCGTATGTTTTTTCTACTTTTCTTTTTCCAATTTTTTTCATTTTTTTTTCATACATTCTTACCCTACCATCCAAAATAATACATCATAGGGGCCTCCGGTTCTTCCCTTACACTTGAGCTTTTACATACTTTACAATTAACTAGTCTAGTGACTTGAATTAAGATAACTGAAAAACTTGAAGTACTTTAAAATATTAACACACATATGGGGGTAATAATTGACTTCTTCCCCATTACTCCATTACATTAGTACTTTACCCATGAGTCCCAATCATGCCAAAACAATATGTACAAGGATATGAGTCAACTTAGCAACCATGTAATCAATTATACAATTAACTAAGGGTTTAAACAAATGTTGTCACAATAATGCACTAAAGATGAGTGCATACAAGGTAGGCTAAGGCGATTTGGGTGTACATTTAGGGTGGATTGTAAAAAAATTCTTCATTTAAGTAAAATGCTTAAAGTTAGAAACGAAAATATAGGCTCTGAGGGGTGTACTAGGGGTATCGTGTACTAAAAATGAGTACATCGCAAAGGTGTGGGAGAATTACTTGAACAATGAAGTCAATGTAATTATAATACGGGTGTAAAACAAGGGTTATCCTAATGCCTCTTATCATGTAGTAACTCTAAATACACGAATGTAGTCTCACTTGTGGATTTGGGATGGTCACTAACGCAAGTTCTAGAATCTATAAACTACCGGTACACACACAAGCATAAACAATAAATGTTTTTCCTAACAATTCTAGGGGTGAACCTCACATATTTGGGGGGAAATTTTTGAGTGGTGCGGTTTTTTTGTGCTAGTCATACAATTCCCTATCCATGAGACGCTTATTATGCCTTAAGTTTCACTCCTATATGTTGTAAAAAAATTTAAATTTGGCGCTAAAATTGCTCTAACAAATATTTCTCTCGTTTTTATTACACATCTTCCATTAAACAAAACAAAAATCAAGCGTAATAGCATTTTCTAATGTGTCTTCATTTACCCCCCTTACACTTAAACCGAACATTGTCCCCAATGTTTACTAAAAGATGTAAAAGTAAAGAAAATGAAAGAATGAAACAAATACTCCCCTGATTCGTTTGATGTGGATCGTGTGGTAACATGGTTACATCTTCTTCCAAGATGATCTAAAAGCTCCAAGATCAAAGCGACGCCAAAAGCTTGATGTCATGAACTTGATTCCATGTTCATCCTCTTGTCCAATGTAACTGTTGGGAATTCTGCTGAGACTGAATTCCTCTGATGGTTGCTGCTGAAGGGAATCTGCTGAAGATCAGATTCTGCTGATGAAGTATTACTGCTGAAGATATAGTTCAGCATGTTTAATTTCTGCGGACTTAATAAAACCGCGTATTATGTAATGTAGTTAGGATATGCATGAGTTATATTAGGAAGAGATAATGCATATCATTTAAAGTTTATAGATTATATGTTTCTTGAGAAACGGTTTAGGTTAGAGTTCATTCTCTATAAAAGGAACATAAGTTTATGTTCAATGTAACGAACAAGTTTATAAGTTTTTAATATATAATCCATAGAGGATTAAGTGTTCTTAGTATTAATTGTTTATGCTTGTATTTGTTTTCCGAATTAGAGTACAAGCTTTGGAGATTCTCTATTAGAGTGTTTGTGATTACATAGACACTGCTAACGATCAACGAGAGCTACAAGATCTATCAAGGTTATATAGATTCAACAAGTGGTATCAGAGCCTCGGGAGAGTCTCTTTGATACTAAGAAAATCAATTCTTTAAACCACTCCTCAACAACACCATTTTATATAATGTCTGGATCTGATGCTGAGTCAGATACAACACACAATCAAAACACAACATCCCTACATCACCTCACTCTCTCAAACAGCAATGCAAAATTCCCTTACCTTAAGAAAGAAGAGTATGAACTCTGGGCAATGCAGATGCAGAACTGGATTACCAACATTGACCATAATCTTTGGAAGTTAGTTCTTAAAGGTAATAGTCCAAAGAGGACTGGTACTGATGCAGATGGTAGAATATACTATCTTGATCCCACATCTGCTGAAGAGGTTCTTGCTCTTCAGAGGGAAAATAAAGTGAGAACTATACTTCTTCAAGCTATACCTCCAGACCACTTGGGTGACTTTCACTTCATGTCTGATGCAAAGGATCTCTGGATGGCAATTAAAGCTAGATTTGGTAGGAATGATGAGTCAAGAAGGATGAGGAAGTCAATGCTGAAGCAGCAGTTTCAAGAGTTTCAGATCACTGAGGAAGAAGGTATCCACAAGGGTTATGACAAATTTCATAAGATTCTGAGCCAATTGAATCATCTGAAGGCAAGGCCAGACAATGAAGATTGCAATGCTAAATTCTTAAGATCCTTGCCTCCATCATGGCTTCAAGTAAGCATTGCACTCAAAGCTAAGGGTGGATTGGACATGATGAGTTTTGATGATTTATACAACAAGCTCAAAACTCTTGAACCAGATGTCAAAAGTCCTATTCGTTCATTTACTCCCACTTACTCAGCTTTTGTTGGTTCCACCTACAATATAATGCCTCCTAGTTCAAGTCCAATTTCATTTGCATCATCTTCATACACACCAACCAAATTACATTCTTCTGGTAGTGTGTTGGAAGATGTACTTCACTCTTTTGTTGCTGATTGTGAATCTCAGCAGCAACTCTCCTATGAGGACTTTGAACAGGTGGATCCATTGGATATGGAAGAGATGAATTTGAAGTGGCAGGTGGCTATGCTCTCATTGAGCATCAAGAGATTTGAGAAAAAGGCTGGGAGGAAGTTTGGTTTCAATGGTAGGGATTCAGCTAGGTTTTACAGAAGGAAGATCAAGTGCTACACTTGTGGTCAAATGGGTCACTTCTCCAGAGAATGCAAGGACAGGAAATCTACTGACGAGGTTAGGTATTCTACCTATCAGCAGAAACAAGGGGAAGTTGATACTGCCAAAACTGGATATCCCACAGCCTTGATCACTTTGGATGATCATGTTGACTGGAAGGCTCATGAGAGAAGTGATGCTGATAGTGATCAAAGTGGACTGCTGGCAAGCTGTACTTCAGAGGATGTTCATGATCAATTTGCTCTTATGGGCATTTCTCAGGTACATAACTGTGTGTTTGGTTGTAGTGTGAAATATAATGAACTTAAAGAAATGTATGATGAGTTAAAACCTAAATATAATGAGTGTTATAAAGACCTTGAATCATATAAACATGGTTTAAAAATCGTAGAAAAACAAAAGATTTGGTTTCAGAAGAATCAAGTTGCTTATGAGGAGGAAATAAAAGGGTTAAAACAGGACTTAAAATGTGCTCAAGATGAGTTCATCTATACTAAAAAGGTGAAAGCTAAGTTAGAGTCTGATAAACAAGATCTTCAAGAGAAGCTAGATACTGAAATAGCTACACAAAAGAAGTGGTTAATATCAGGTGATAATTTAGCTAGAAGTTTGTATGGTAGTCAAGCTGTCAACTCTGGTATAGGATTAGGTTTTCAGAAATATGTAGGATTAGAAGCTAGGAATGACAGTAGAAAATCTACACCAGNGATCTAACATGTTTGGTGGCCAAAGCTTCCTTGGATGAATCTACCAAATGGCATAGAAGGATGGCTCATGTGAATTTCAAGACCATCAACAAGTTGTCTAAACTTGGTCTTGTTCAAGGGCTTCCTTCCAAGGTCTTCACCAATGAACACAATTGTGTTGCCTGCAACAAAGGAAAACAACACAGAGCCTCTTACAAAGCCATTACAGCAGTGAGCAATATCACAGATCCACTTCAGTTGCTACATATGGACCTCTTTGGTCCAACTCAAGTGAGAAGTATTGATCATAAGTATTTATGTTTAGTAATCACTGATGATTATAGCATGTTTTGCTGGGTATTCTTTTTGAAAACTAAAGATGAAACATCTCCAATTTTAAAAGATTTTATTGCCCTAGTTGAAAACCAGCTTAATAAAAAGGTTAAAGGTATAAGGTGTGATAATGGAACTGAGTTCAAAAATGTGGTGTTAATAGATTTTTGTAATTCTAAGGGGATAAAAAGGGACTATAGCAATCCCAGAACCCCACAACAAAATGGGGTTGCTGAGAGGAAGAATAAAACCTTAATAGAGGCAGCAAGATCCATGCTTGCAGACTCTAAGTTACCCACAATGTTTTGGACTGAAGCAGTAAGCACTGCTTGCTATGTTCTAAACAGGGTATCTATCACCAGACCTCACACAAAAACACCTTATGAACTTCTAACAGGGAAAGTTCCTTCTGTTCATTACCTAAGACCTTTTGGTTGTTATGTGACCATTTTGAACACCAGTGACCCACTTGGGAAATTTGATGGCAAAGCTGATTAGGGATACATTATGGGATATTCATCTCATAGTAAGGCTTATAGGGTATATAACTTGAATGCTAAAAGGATAGAGGAGACTCTTAATCTACGATACCTAGAAGACAAACCCAATGTACAAGGTCATGGTCATGCTTGGTACTTTGACCTGGATTACTTAACTGATTCTTTGGGGTATACTAGATTTGTTGCTACTCAATCTGCAGGTACAAGAGATGCTCCATCTAACAATGCAGGTGTACAGGATGAAGAATCAGAGGATGAGTCTGAATTTGATGAACTAACTATTGTTGTACCTTCCATTCCTCCTAACAATTTTGTAGGAAACAGTGCAAAAGATACTTCTGAGAAAGATGAAGATGGGTCATACTATGCAGAGGATCTTGTTAAGCTCATGACACAAGAACATGCTGCTACTCAAGAAGCTGAGAAAGTTGGTGCGAAGATTACCAATGATGCTGAAGCACTTCTGAGACAATCAGCACAAGCAATCAGTGGAAATCAGGATTCTGCTGACTGTTCTACTGACAGTACTCCTGTTTCTACTGATAACCTCTTTACTGCTGATACTCCATCAGTTTCTACTCCTATTTCTACTCGTGTGTCAACAGACTTTGGTGAGCCTTATACACGTTTTCCAAGTCCTTCAGATTTTGGTAATCACCATCCCAAAGCTGGCATCTTCTCTTCCTCTTCCTATGATACTGACTATGAATCCCATGTGACCAATCTTGACAAAACCATTGATGTCAACCCCAATGCAACAAAAAGGATTCACACTAATCATCCAATGGAGAATATAATAGGTGATCCTAAAGATCCGGTTCATACTAGAAGCACTGTGAAGAAGACAAAGTATGGAGAAGTTGCTTTTATGTCTTATGTATCCCAGCAGCAGAGAGACAATCATACAGACTTTCAACATTGTATGGTTGCTTGTTTTCTCTCTCAAATGGAACCAACCAGTGTTCCCCAAGCCCTTGCAGATAATAGTTGGCTCGAGGCAATGCAAGAGGAAATGCAACAATTCAAGCATCAGCAGGTTTGGATATTGGTTCCTTTACCAGATTGGAAGTATGTTATTGGGACAAAATGGATCTTGAAGAACAAAAGAGATGCAAGAGGTATAGTTGTCAAAAACAAAGCAAGATTGGTGGCTCAGGGGTTCAGACAAGAAGAGGGAATAGATTATGATGAAGTTTTTGCACCTGTTTCTAGAGTTGAGGCTATAAGAATTTTCTTGGCCTATGCATCTTTCAAAGGATTTACTGTATATCAGATGGCTGTCAAAGGTGCATTCTTGTATGGTGAGATTGAAGAAGAAGTTTATGTCACTCAACCCAAAGGTTGTGAAGATCCAGATCACCCTGAATATGTTTATAAGGTGGTCAAAGCTCTTTATGGCCTACATCAGGCACCAAGGGCATGGTATGCTAGGCTCTCAAAGTTTTACTGAAACATGGCTATAGGAGAGGTGCCATTGACAAAACACTCTTTCTAAAGAAGGATTCAAGAGATATTATACTTGTGCAAGTTTATGTGGATGACATTATCTTTGGCTCCACCAAAGAATCTTGGTGCAGGGAATTTGAAGACTTAATGAAGGGTGAATTTCAGATGAGTGTCATGGGGGAGCTTACTGTCTTCTTGGGTCTACAGGTTCAGCAAAAACAAGATGGCATATTTATCCATCATGAGAAATATGTGAGAGACATTTTGACAAAGTTTGGTATGGAAAGTGTCAGAACTGTCACCACTCCCTATGAAGCTCCTAAACAAAAGAACAACAATGAATCAGATCCAGCTGTGAATGTTCATCTATACAGATCAATGATTGGTTCTTTGATGTATCTGACAGCTTCTAGGCCTGACATTACATTTGCTGTGAGTGCTTGTTCAAGGCATCAAGTTACTCCACTTACTTCTCACTTGAATGCAGTCAAAAAGATCTTCAAATACCTTAAAGGCCAGCCTTTTCTAGGTCTTTGGTACCCAAGAGAGTCTCCTTTCAAGTTGGAAGCTTATAGTGATAGTGACTATGCTGGTGCAAATCTGAATACAAGGTCCACTACTGGAGGTTGCCAATTTCTAGGGAGAAGATTGATTTCTTGGCAATGCAAGAAACAAANAACCCAAAGGTTTTGAAGATCCAGATCACCCTGAATATGTTTATAAGGTGGTCAAAGCTCTTTATGGCCTACATCAGGCACCAAGGGCATGGTATGCTAGGCTCTCCAAGTTTCTACTGAAGCATGGCTATAGGAGAGGTGCCATTGACAAAACACTCTTTCTAAAGAAGGATTCAAGGGATATTATACTTGTGCAAGTTTATGTGGATGACATTATCTTTGGCTCCACCAAAGAAGCTTGGTGCAGGGAATTTGAAGACTTAATGAAGGGTGAATTTCAGATGAGTGCCATGGGGGAGCTTACTTTCTTCTTGGGTCTACAGGTTCAGCAGAAACTAGATGGCATATTTATCCATCAGGAGAAATATGTGAGAGACATTTTGACAAAGTTTGGTATGGAAGGTGTCAGAACTGCCACCACTCCCTATGAAGCTCCTAAACAAAAGAACAACAATGAATCAGATCCAGCTGTGAATGTTCATCTATACAGATCAATGATTGGTTCTTTGATGTATCTGACAGCTTCTAGGCCTGACATTACCTTTGCTGTGAGTGCTTGTTCAAGACATCAAGTTACTCCACTTACTTCTCACTTGAATGCAGTCAAAAAGATCTTCAAGTACCTTAAACGCCAGCCTTTTCTAGGTCTTTGGTACCCAAGAGAGTCTCCTTTCAAGTTGGAAGCCTATAGTGATAGTGACTATGCTGGTGCAAATCTGGATAGAAGGTCCACTACTGGAGGTTGCCAATTTCTAGGGAGAAGATTGATTTCTTGGCAATGCAAGAAGCAAACCATTGTGGCTACATCATATACTGAAGCAGAGTATGTTGCTGCTGCCAATTGTTGTGGGCAGGTACTTTGGATACAAAATCAGTTGCTAGATTATGGGTTTAATTTCATGAACACCGCAATCTTTATTGATAATCAAAGTACTATTTGCATTGTTAAAAATCCATTTTTTCACAACAGAACAAAGCATATTGAGATACGACACCACTTCATAAGGGATGCATTTGAAAAACATTTGATCAATGTGGTTAAAATTCACACAGATAAAAATGTGGCAGATTTACTGACAAAAGCCTTTGATGGACCTAGGTTTCAACACTTAGTTGTCCACATTGGGATGCTTAACCCTTAAATGCACAGTTTGAGGGGAGGCATAAGCCTCAGGGGAGGCATATGCCTCAGGGGAGGATTGAATGTTGTTGTAAAATTGTATAATTTTTAGATTTCTAACATTAACCATCTAATGTGTGTAAAAGCATGTTAGTTTTTATGTTTGGTTTGCTACTTTATGTCTAGTTTGCAGAATGTAGTTGTGTGTAGTTGGCTACTTGAACTATGAATTGTGAGCTGCTGATTGTTGCTGCTGAATAAGTTAGTGTAACTGCTGAAACAGGATAAAAGAGCTTCTCATTATTCCTGCTGAAGGTGTTACACTTGCTACTCTTGGTTACTACTGAAGTGGATTAAATTTTTCATACATCATTTCTACTGAAGTAAACTACAAACAAGTACAACAAATGATAAACTCAAGAGTGATTCATTCATTCAAGAACAAAGTTACAGCTTACAAACAAGTTCAAAAGAAGAGCCTATTCTGTTACATATTCAACTACACTATGTCTACTTAGTCCATCATCAGTGCCAAGAATGGTTGATATGTATGTCCAGTACGATGAAGAAGCTGAAGATGAAAATGGAAAGATGGATTGATGAAAACGATGATGAAGATGCTCAAGAACTTGTGAGTTTGGTCCCTGGCAGCTTCACATTTACCACTGCTCCAAATCTCACTTTCTTTTGCTATCTCCCTTACCTTCTAAAGCAGGAAGACCAAGAACCACCTCTCTTGATTTTGGAAGTGAAAGGTTAGTCTTCCTAGACCTTGTTTGTGGTCTCTCAGGTGTGGAAGGAGGAAGATAGGAGGGATCTTCATATTCATCCTCGGAATATTCATCATCCGAGGTAAAGAGAAAAGGAGAAACTAGGTCTCTATCTGAAGGAGGATAACCTATCCAAGAGTCTGAATCGTCCGTAGAATCAGAATCAGCAGGAATGGGGGTTTGACTTGGTTCCCCCATCTCATGCTTTCTTATGCCTCCTTGTTTTGTATTATTGGATGTGTACTGGGTCGTTTAATGGGTGGAAAGTAGGCATTCCAACCATCACTAGATGATGAAGATGAGGAAGAGGTTAGATCAATGATCTCTTTTTTGGAAGATATGGTTTTGGATTAAAATTGAGGAATGAGGGTTGATGAATGTTTGGATCTGTTTTATAGGCAAAAGTCTAGGTCAAACAGCGTTAAATGATAGTTAGGTGGGAACAGATAATTAATATCATACTACTGTAGCCCATTCTACGGATGGCATGGATCCTGCGGAAACCAGTTCCTGCTGATAGGAGTTTCTGCTGATTGTGGTATCTGCTGATAGTATTACTCTATCTTTTCAGGGGTAATTACAATTTGCATACATGTTTGAATGATTATCTATGAAAGGAGAATACAGAGTCTTATTCATGTTCAAAGACAAAAACAGTAAGATACATTGGATCTATCATCTAAACAAAACAAAATTCAACCTAATCCATCTTCCTCTTGCCTTTACTCTTGGGGTCTGAAGTGCCTTCACCATCTCTCATGTTCTTCAGTACGTTCTCCACATCCTTGCGCTTTGTATCAGGAGTCCATAGCCTCTTACAAACGAGTCCCAATACTTGGGAAGATGGTTTTTCCAATCTCTTGGGCTTTTGAGGCACTGGAATTTGCCTCATTCCAGCCACAACACGCTCCATCTCCTCTATGAGAAGCTTTGAAAGAGGTGGACGTTCAGAAGGTCCTTCGTTGACATCCTCATAAAACAATAACTCAGAGATATCTGAATCAGAGGTATCTGAGTCAGAGGATGGAAAAGGCAAAGGTGGTGCTGGTGGTGCTGGTGGAGGAGAAGGAGCTGGTGTATCATGTCTACGTTTGCGTGCCTCTTCTTTGGTTCTCCAACCACGGATTCTTCTTGCAGGCATTGTATGTGGTGGTGGAATTGGCATTGGTTGTGATGGTGGTGGTAAATCATTGTGTTCCGATGATTCTGAATCAGATGATATGTATATGATACTCATGAAGTGGTTTTGGATGCAAAGACGGTTACTCAATGAATAATGATGGTTAAGGATGATTTGAGAGGTATTTATAATGTTGATTGGGCTTTTAAGACGATTGATGAAGATTCAGTTACAAAATGTGGGAGTGGATGACAGCCTGTCATACTTATGCTGCGGATTGACCGTGGAATTCTACGGATGGACTTTTTCAATCTGCTGATGGGTAAAAATGGGTTTTCTTTTGGGTACGTTATAAAGTCAAATTAGTCAAACGATTCTCTAAAGATTCGTTGTTAACTAACCCCCACGATTATTGGTAACTTCCTTATATAACTAATCGTTTGTATCCCACTTCAAAATAACTGAATCCCACTCGTTATAAATTCAAACCCATCTCTAACCTCTCAATATCATTTCTTTTTTACCATTTCTCTATGGCAAACCTTGTGTTTAAAAGTGATCACAACTTAATTGCTTTTCTGGGTAAAGTTAAAGGTAAAGAAGTATTTGAACCTATGGTAGACTTATTGAAGAGATCTAATATTCACTTTGCTCTGACACATTGTCCGGACCTGGTGTGCGAATCATTGGTCACATAATTTTGGGATTCGGCTGTGGTATCCGATACTGAGACCCAAATTGTTGCTTGGATTGATGGGAAAAAGTATGTGGTCACTGAGTCATTGATCCGCAGCAAACTTCAATTAAAAGATGCGGATGGTGAATATCATGAAGATAAGTCTGTGATACTTCCAGCATTGAGAGCTATTGGTTATCGAGGGGATGGAAAGGTGTGGTACAAGAAGCTCTTTTGTCCAAAATGGAAGTTCCTGGTGCATACCTTGTTGAAGTGCATCAGTAAAAAGACAGGAGGTCTGGATCAATTTTCTACTCACGTAGCTTGTTCTATTGCTAATATCTCCAAGGGTACAAATTTTAATTTTTCTAGATATATTTTTAGGGGCATGATTGGTAACATTCAGGCTGTTAAAAATAAATTTTATATGTACCCTAGGTTTCTTCAAATCATTATAGGGATTCAGACTGTAGATATAACTCACACACCTGTTATTGAATTAGCTGCTAAGGTGTTTTCAAACATAGAAAGTGGATTTTCTGGTACCCATTGGCCTCTACCTCCAACTATGTTGCCTGCTGGTGACAATGCTGCTGCAGCTGAAGGTGATAATCCACCTAGTCCAAATGCTGCTGAGGGTAGTATTCCACCTATTCCTGAAGCTGCTGATGCCAATGCATCCGCAGCTGAGGATGCTGCTAGTCCATCTCATGCTGCTGAGGCTTCAACCTCAGTGGATGCTGATGAACAGCAGGTGGTTTCTCCTAGGCCTATTGCTCCTAATGAGCAACCTACTGATCCTCTGGAACCAGCCACTAATGCTGCCGAAGAATCAGTTGACCCTAGGAATGTAGAACAGACACCAATGACTGACCAATTTGGTGACCTTGATGAGTTCTTTCACTCATTTGCTACTGAACCTAATACTGAAACACCAATATTCACTGCACCTCAGACTTCTAGCCAAGCTAGAGAGGTTTTGAATGATACCACCACTATTGGTGATAAGGTTCACATGTCTCCTAACAGGTCCAATGAAGCTCCACAAACCTCTGGTAAACCAGATGGTACATGATGAGACGAAAAATGTTACGTTTTTAGGGGTCGGTTTGAGTCCTAATTCGTATATTTTTGGTTTGGATTTCACCCAAAGTCGTTTCTTTTCTCATTTTAGGTACTTTTGAAGGGAAAATCACAAAAGAAGCATTTTCGGGCATTTTCGGAGTGAAAAAGTGCGGAAAACAACAAAAACTCAAAAGACCTTTAAAGATCACAGAAGGTGACGCCGTAACACTCTACAAGGTGACGCCATCAGAAACAAGTGAAGTCCAGAAGTGGAAAAAAGACTCGTGACGGGCCAGAGAGTTCGTAGTGCAAATTGGTGACGCCGTCAACCAAGGCCGTCAGATCTGGAACCAGCAATTATGACCACGTCAAGGAAGGCCGTCTGAAAACCCTAATCGCCGAGCTGACGACGTCACTTATTGGGTTGACGCCGTCAGCCGCAAAATCTATATATATAGAACGTTTTCTTTTATTTAGACGAACTTTAGAGGAATTTTAGAGTGGATAACTTGGGACCAAAACCCTAGTACGAGTTTTACAGACCTTGGAGGGTATCCAAACCCTTCCAACTTGCATGTTCAATTGAAGATAAGTCTTTATTCATACAAAATGCATCTATGTGTTGTGTGATATATCTTTGTGCTTGTTTTCTTTTAATAATGCTAGGCTATAATTACTTTGTGTTTGCTTAGATCATAATGAAACTAACTATTGATTATCATGTGATTGTAAGTTGTGATTGTATTTGGGTGATGTTTCATCCTACGTTAGACTAAGGAAAACTGGCTAATCTCCTATATGGTGACATGCTGAACGTCTTTAGAAAGTAATGTCATATGTGTGCGTTATGGTTTTAAGGTAGTATTTCATGCATGGTTGCTATCGGTAGCTCATGATATGGAATGCTGACGTACGTGCATAGAGTGAGGTAGAACTTATAGATGTTACGGGAATGAACGCACTCCCTACGCTTGTTAGGAATAGCACCCGTGCCATCCAAGTCAAACTCAGACATAACTAGTCACATGATAAGAGATAGTTAGGGGAAGTAATGAAATTCTAAGTAAACACTTTCTCCACCACTGATTTTCTCTAAACAAAAATACAAAAATATAAATAGCTTAGAAGTAGATAACTTGGGTTAGTTGACTAGCAACTAATTCCGCCCTATCCTCCAAAACCAGAGATTTACTGCTTTCATAAAATATAAAAATACAAAAAGAATCTTCCTCCACCCTTAGACCTAGATTAGAGTAGTTTTTAGCCTAACGAACACTATTCCCTGTGAGAGAATGATCAATCCCGCGGTACTTGCCACTTCACTATACTACATCGGTCAGGTACACTGCCTGGTGGGGATTGCAAGCTTCTCGAGATCCCTCGAGAGGTAAAACGTAGTGCGTGTTGCAATCCACGCGCATCAAGTTTTTGGCGCCACTGCCGGGGAATAGTTATTGTTTAGGTTAGATTTTATTCTTAGATAGGTCTACTCACTAGACTCCTTTCTAGTGAGATTTTGTTTTATTTTTCTAGGTTTCCTTTAGTCTATCTTATTCTTTGTATGTTTGTTCGTAATTTCCATTGACTCTTCCGTTCACCATTATGGAGAACGCGAATCCACTATACCACCAACCACGTAATTCACCCACTCCATATGACACCTTGATGTTTAAACAACATAAAGATGAACCCCTCTATGATGCATGGACTCGTTTTAAATATTTACTCCAAAAAGTCCCTCATCATAACTTCGATTTATGGTCTCTAACTCAAGTCTTTTATGATCGTGTCGACCGACATGCCCAAAGGGACATTTACCATTTTGCCGGTAGGGATCTTAGGGAATTAAGTGTCGAAAAAGCATGGGAAGCTATTGAGAATTGTGCCCAATATTATTATTTGGTAGACAACCCAACAAACATTAATACAGGTCAATTGACCACAAATTTCAATTATCATGAAACAAGTTTGTTTGGGGATGAGGGTAGAATTGAGCCACCTAGCTGCATGTCATGGTTAGGCACTACCATAATACAGGGTGAACACTTAGGTGATCTTGATGCTTTACATGGGGATGAATACGTTAATGTTGAGATACCTAAGTGGATGTCGCCTAACATCATAGTACAAAACGAACACATAGGTAATCTAGATACAAAGGAGGATGAGGTGGATAATCCAAGCCCACGAAGTACCCCACAAGTCCTACCATCATTTGAGGCACACACACCACCCGTGACCTACCCGGAAGAAGTAGAAGAGACTATAGGAACCCCAATAGAGGTTGAACCCTTGGACCAAACACAACTAGATGAAATAGGTTTGAATACTTGTAGTCATAACCTTTCTTTTAGTTCTATGGAAGTTCCTAGTTTTGATGAACCGGAGCCTCAATCACAACCGTTACCTAATCTTCCATCCTTGGATGAAAGTTTAGGAATTGAGATAGGTCCCGATCCACCCATCAAACCATATAGTACGGGTAGTTTTACGATGAAGGTAGTAGACTCTAAACCATGTGGAATGGAAGCCAATATAGGAGTCAACCATGACCTTACACACTTATATCACCCATTCATGATTGATCACAAGAAACATTATGCATTTAAACCGGGTTTATTAGGTCAAGATGGATTCCCAACTAGGAGTCTCTCAAAGTTGATAGAAGATGATCCCTTTTTAGGAGGAAACTTTAACTCACCTATTGACCAAAGTGAACTAGGTAAGGTTATGATGAATGGAGCACACCCCTTTGAGTATATAATTCATCCACCACTTCTTTCCTCATGAGGCATACTTCCACCGAGATGGTGTGTATCGCTACTACCACCCGCACTTAATCTTAAGTGTTGGGAAAACCTCCCCTTTATCCGTTAAATAAGGGTAGAGTCAGGCTCGTGACTCGAACAAAAACAAGCGCTTATTGGGAGGCAACCCAAGATTTATTTGCTTTATTTGTTTTGTTGTTTGTTTGTTTGTTTTTATTTCCGTATGTAAATTATATTTCTTGCTATTGATTCATGCTTCAAACTAAATTGTGAAAATGCTTTATTTTGTTTTTAACTTCGTTTTAATCACATATAAAGGTAATTTGCAAAAGCTAAATGTAAGAGACATCCAAATCGGTTAATATAGAACTGTCTATTTTGCAGAATGGAGTTATGTGTAGTTGGCTACTTGAACTATGAATTGTGAGCTGCTGATTGTTGCTGCTGAATAAGTTTGTGTAAATGCTGAAACAGCATAAAAGTGCTTCTCATTATTCCTGCTGAAGGTGTTACACTTGCTACTCTTGGTTACTACTGAAGTGGATTAAATGTGTCATACATCATTTCTACTGAAGTAAACTGCAAACATATATAACAAATGATAAACTCAAGAGTGATTCATTCATTCAAGAACAAAGTTACAGCTTACAAACAAGTTCAAAAGAAGAGCCTATTTTATTACATATTCAACTACACTATGTCTAACTAGTCCATCACCAGTGCCAAGAGTGGTTGATTTGTATGTCCAATACGATGAAGAAGCTGAAGGTGAAATTGGAAAGATGGATTGATGATGAAGATGCTCAAGAACTTATTAGTTTGGTCCCTGGCAGCTTCACATTTACCACTGCTCTAAATCTCACATTCTTTTGCTATCTCGCTTACCTTCTGAAGCAGGAAGACCAAGAACCACCTCTCTTGATTTTGGAAGTGAAAGGTTAGTCTTCCTAGACCTTGGTTGTGGTCTCTCAGGTGTGGAAGGAGGAAGATAGGAGGGATCTTCATATTCATCCTCGGAAGATTCATCATCCGAGGTAAAGAGAAAAGGAGAAACTAGTTCTCTATCTGAAGGAGGATAACCTATCCAAGAGTCTGAATCGTCCGTAGAATCAGAATCAGCAGGAATGGGGGTTTGACTTGGTTCCCCCATCTCATGCTTTCTTATGCCTCCTTGTTTTGTATTTAATGGATGTGTACTGGGTCGTTTAATGGGTGGAAAGTAGGCATTCCAACCATCACTAGATGATGAAGATGAGGAAGAGGTTAGATCAATGATCTCTGTTTTGGAAGACATGGTTTTGGATTAAAATTGAGGAATGAGGGTTGATGAATGTTTGGATCTGTTTTATAGGCAAAAGTCTAGGTCAAACAGCGTTAAATGATAGTTAGGTGGGAACAGATAATTAATATCATACTACTGTAGCCCATTCTACGGATGGCATGGATCCTGCGGAAACCAGTTCCTGCTGATAGGAGTTTCTGCTGATTGTGGTATCTGCTGATAGTATTACTCTATCTTTTCAGGGGTAATTACAATTTGCATACATGTTTGAATGATTATCTATGAAAGGAGAATACAGAGTCTTATTCATGTTCAAAGACAAAAACAGTAAGATACATTGGATCTATCATCTAAACAAAACAAAATTCAACCTAATCCATCTTCCTCTTGCCTTTACTCTTGGGGTCTGAAGTGCCTTCACCATCTCTCATGTTCTTCAGTACGTTCTCCACATCCTTGCGCTTTGTATCAGGAGTCCATAGCCTCTTACAAACGAGTCCCAATACTTGGGAAGATGGTTTTTCCAATCTCTTGGGCTTTTGAGGCACTGGAATTTGCCTCATTCCAGCCACAACACGCTCCATCTCTTCTGTGAGAAGCTTTGAAAGAGGTGGACGTTCAGAAGGTCCTTCATTGACATCCTCATAAAACAATAACTCAGAGGTATCTGAATCAGAGGTATCTGAGTCAGAGGATGGAAAAGGCAAAGGTGGTGCTGGTGGTGCTGGTGGAGGAGGAGGAGCTGGTGCATCATGTCTACGTTTGCGTGCCTCTTCTTTGGTTCTCCAACCACGGATTCTTCTCGCAGGCATTGTATGTGGTGGTGGAATTGGCATTGGTTGTGATGGTGGTGGTACATCATTGTGTTCCGATGATTCTGAATCAGATGATATGTATATGATACTCATGATGTGGTTTTGGATGCAAAGACGGTTACTCGATGAATAATGATGGTTAAGGATGATTTGAGAGGTTTTATAATGTTGATTGGGCTTTTAAGACGATTGATGGAGAGTCAGTTACAAAAGGTGGGAGTGGATGACAACCTGTCATACTTATGCTGCGGATTGACCGTGAGATTCTACGGATGGACTTTTTCAATCTGCTGATGGGTAAAAATGGGTTTTCTTTTGGGTACGTTATAAAGTCAAATTAGTCAAACGATTCTCTAAAGATTCGCTGTTAACTAACCCCCACGATTATTGGTAACTTCTTTATAAAACTAATCGTGTGTATCCCACTTCAAAATAACTGAATCCCACTCATTATAAACTCAAACCCATCACTAAACCTCTCAAGATCATTTCTGTTTCACCATTTCTCTATGGCTAACCTTGTGTTTAAAAGTGATCACAACTTAATTGCTTTTCTGGGTAAAGTTAAAGGTAAAGAAGTATTCGAACCTATGGTAGACTTCTTGAAGAGATCTAATATTCACTTTGCTCTGACACATTGTCCGGACCTGGTGTGCGAATCATTGGTCACACAATTTTGGGATACGGCTGTGGTATCCGATACTGAGACCCAAATTGTTGCTTGGATTGATGGGAAAGAGTATGTGGTCACTGAGTCATTGATCCGCAGCAAACTTCAATTAAAAGATGCGGATGGTGAATATCATGAAGATAAGTCTGTGATACTTCCAGCATTAAGAGCTATTGGTTATCGAGGGGATGGAAAGGTGTGGTACAAGAAGCTCTTTTGTCCAAAATGGAAGTTCCTGGTGCATACCTTGTTGAAGTGCATGAGTAACAAGACAGGAGGTCTGGATCAATTTTCTACTCACGTAGCTTGTGCTATTGCTAATATCTCCAAGGGTACAAATTTTAATTTTTCTAGATATATTTTTAGGGGCATGATTGGTAACATTCAGGCTGTTAAAAATAAATTTTATATGTACCCTAGGTTTCTTCAAATCATTATAGGGATTCAGACTGTAGATAGAACTCACACACCTGTTATTGAATTAGCTGCTAAGGTGTTTTCAAACATGGAAAGTGGATTTTCTGGTACCCATTGGCCTCTACCTCCAGCTATGTTGCCTGCTGGTGACAATGCTGCTGCAGCTGAAGGTGATAATCCACCTAGTCCAAATGCTGCTGAGGGTAGTATTCCACCTATTCCTGAAGCTGCTGATGCCAATGCATCCGCAGCTGAGGATGCTGCTGGTCCATCTCATGCTGCTGAAGCTTCAACCTCAGTGGCTACTGATGAACAGCAGGTGGTTTCTCCCAGGCCTATTGCTCCTAATGAGCAACCTACTGATCCTCTGGAACCAGCCACTATTGCTGCTGAAGAATCAGTTGACCCTAGGAATGTAGAACAGACACCAATGACTGACCAATTTGGTGACCTTGATGTGTTCTTTGACTCATTTGCTACTGAACCTAATACTGAAACACCAATATTCACTGCACCTCAGACTTCTAGCCAAGCTAGAGAGGTTTTGAATGATACCACCACTACTGGTGATAAGGTTCACATGTCTCCTAACAGGTCTAATGAAGCTCCACAAACCTCTGGTAAACCAGATGGTACAGCTGAGGACCCAATTTCACTAACAAAAGTTTATGAGTTGTTAAACAGGTATGTTGTACAAGTAGGTGTTTTGGAAAGTGAGTTAAAGCAGACCAACAGCAAACTGGGGGGTCAAATACATGAACTAACAGAGAGAGTCAAGGAGTTGGAAGCTCAACTAGGGAACACAAAGAAAAGAAAATTTGTGGTTAATTCAGAGGATGAGTTGGAGATTCCTGCTGAGACTGCAACAAAGGGATCTGCCTCTCTTGATCCTCTTCATATGTTGGCTGATGCTACAGAGGTTGCACACTCTTCATCTCCAAAACCTACAACTGCTGATACTCCTAAAGAGCAGTCTGGTGCTGCTGATGCAGATGTTTAATTCATAGATATAGATAATGCTGATAGTTCTGTCAAGTTGAAGTCCCAAATTCCTTTTGTTTCTTCTGCTTCTGTTTCTGCATCTTCTGAGCCTGCACACTCTTCTTCTCCAAAGATTCATGATACTACACCTCAACCTGCTGATTCTAAGCTGTTTGAAGCTACTGAACATGCTCAAATTCCTGTGGTTGATCAGGATCTTGGTGCAGATGAGATTACTAAGGAGGAACTACTTGCCCAAGAGAGACTGTTTGCAGCACATAAGGAATTTCAGAGGAGTCAAGCTTTGGCTGAACAAGAACAGGCAAAGATTAATGCAGAAGTTGAACGAGTACAGGCCTCTTATGTTTCTACCTTACCCCCTGAAAGAAGGAAGGTGCT
>LBNU01015136.1:11206-42902 GCA_014162995.1 Artemisia annua | reverse complement strand
GAACATAAGTTTATGTTCAATGTAACGAACAAGTTTATAAGTTTTTAATATATAATCCATAGAGGATTAAGTGTTCTTAGTATTAATTGTTTATGCTTGTATTTGTTTTCCGCATTAGAGTACAAGCTTTGGAGATCCTCTATTAGAGTGTTTGTGATTACATAGACACTGCTAACGATCAACGAGAGCTACAAGATCTATCAAGGTTATATAGATTCAACTGTAACCTGTTAAACCTGAGAAAACAATCTAGGCAAACCTTGCGTAAAATCGGCGGCAAAATCTATATAAGGATATAATGCTTGTGGAATGAAAGTTTTGCAGATTCCCGGAATTAAAGATGCAGTAATATTTTATAATCCGACAGAAAAACTAAACTTTAAAAACTTTTTCTGGAATCAGTACCTGACGCCGTCAGCGTTTAAAGGCTAACGCCGTCAGAATTGATCTGACAGAATTGTTATGTTTAGTTTCCGGAAAATTTCTGGAAAAACGATTACCTTAATTCCTGGAATCCTGCAAAATTTCATTATGACTCGATACAAGCATTTGACTCAAACAAATACTATTATGTATGTTCATTTTATATCGCTACAATTCATGTCCAATTCGTTCTTGTAAACAAATTTAGGTTTCCCTTACACTTATCTTCTGCAAAATACCTTTATATGTAGTTAAGACGAAGTTAAAAACAAAATAAAGCATTTTTACAATTTAATTTGAAACATGAATTATTAGAGATAAAAATAAAACCTACATATGGAAACAAAAAAAATCAAATAAACAAACAAACAAAACAAATAAAGCTTGGGTTGCCTCCCAAGAAGCGCTTTTCTGTATTAACGAGTCTTGTAGCTAGACTCAAAGTCATGGTCACTCACTGATGCTCACGTATCCAAGTGTAAGCCATCTAATCGTCCCTTCATCTTTCTTATAATCATCACTTAGCTCTAAACATCCACGATAATACCTCTTGTTCTTTTCATGAGGATATTTGAGCCCTTTTCTTATATCGTTTTCACTTAATATGCTATGAGGGGGAAGCCTATTGCATCTCTCCGTGGAGAAGTCCTTAAACCTAGGGTGCGCACGGGGCATTTGGTAAATGAAATCCTCATCCCCGTCAGAGAATGTAATTAACCCTTCATTCAATTTCTCATCCAACTTGGTTAGCCTTTTGAAGGGTTTTCCAAACACAACTTAGGTGAAGCTACTATCAACAAATTCTCCTAGATCTTCCATGACCATAAAGTCCACTTGATAGGTAAAGCTTCCTACAAACACATGCAATTTCTTAGCCCTAGCAACCATATTATCTCCTTGATATTCTAACTCATTTACCATGATTTTATTGTATTTAGCACTCGAAATTGTGTTCATTGGCAAAGATGAGTTAAGGTAGGCGTCAAAGCTTCTAAATCTAATTTTACAAGGAAACTGCATATTAAACAATCTTTCTCAATCCTTGTTCTAGGGTCAACATATTTGAGAGGGTTAGCTCTTTTTTCTCCTTCAAGATCATCTACCACTTCCCCATCCCCTAGGTCCTCATCGGAATCCAACGAATAATAAAAGGGGCCATTTTCATGGTCGGTGTCATGGTTAGATTCATCTATATCAGAATTGTTGTCAAAGTGATGATTCGGTGACAGGTTTGGTGGGTTTTCGTTTTCAACAATAGGGGGCAGGTTGGGTAATGGGAAATTCCTACGACGAGAAACACGAATAACAGGAATCAAACGATCTGTATTACTCATGAAAAAGTACTACGAACAAAAGCACAAAGAATAAGATAGACTAAAGAAAACCTAGAAAAAAAAAATCTCACTAGAAAGGAATCTAATGAGTAGACCTAAGTAAAAATAAAAATTTCATCCTAAGCAATAACTATTCCCCGGCAGCGATGCCAAAAACTTGATGCGTGGGTTTTGCAACCTTCGCAATTAGGTTTTACCTCTCAAGGGATCTTGAGAAGCTTACAACCCCGACCAGGCACTGTACCTAACCGATGTAGTATAGTGAAGTGGCAAATACCGGGGGATTGATCGTTCTCTCGGGGAATAGTGTCGTTAGGATTGAAAACTACTCTAATTTAGGTATAAGGTTTGAGGGATGATTCTTTTTGTATTTTTATATTTTATAACAGCAAGTAAAATCTCGGGTATTTGGAAGAGTGGGTGGAATTAGTTGCCAGTCAACTAACCCAAATAGCTACTTATGCAAATAAAATAAAATAACAAGAAAAAGTAAAATGTTGTGAAATTTATATGAGAGAAAAATGTGTTTACTTATATTTCCTTACTCCGTAGCTATCTTTTACCGGTTAATTGGTTTGTTGTAATTGTATGGATAACAGGTTGTATACCTTTAAACCATTCCTAGGGTCATGTACGATCTTCCCTAACTTTATAAGCTCCTACTTCACTCCTATGTCGAGCCGACTAAAAGCTCCTAACATGGGATCACTAGAATTCGCTTATGCATTAAATACAACCATATAATCGTAGTACACATCCGATTCATGTTTCTTAAGATGTTCAAGAAAGTTACCGTATAGGATGTTAGCCAGTTTTCTTAAGCCTAACATCAACTTCACCCACCCACAACAATCACAAACAAACCAACAACATGTAATCAATAGCTAGGTTTCATTAGATCCAAGCAAACACAAGAAAAACCTAGCCTAGCATGTTAAAGTAAAGACAAGCATAAGATATAATCAAACAACACATAGAAATATTGATTGATTTGAAAGGATACTTATCTTTAATTGAACATCAAGGTCTCAAGGGTGAAAAACCCCTGAAAATACAGTGTTTTACGAACTAGGGTTTATCCCTATAGTTCTCCCAAAAGTTGCACACCTAATGAATGAAAATTAGAAGAATATATATAGATTTTACAATCTGACGGCGTCACGTTTTAGAGTGTGACGCTGTTACCTCGCCGCCAAAACTCTCTCGGATTGCTCAGATCTACTCTTGACGTCGTCCCCCTTTAAATGTCTCTGGGCCGTCTCCCTTTGAGCTATAACGTGATGGCCTAATCCCATTTATACGTGACGTCGTCACGTGTAATTCTTCCAAAATCTTTCTGGGGCATCTAGTGTAAAAATCACCCACCTCTTTTTCAAAGCGTGACGCCGTCACCTCGTAAAGAGTGACGCCATCAAGTACTGTTTTTAGCTTGGTTTTGAGACTTTGTCGTTTTCTTCACATTTATGCTCCAAAAACGTCCAAAATGCTTCCTTTTCCAGATTTCCTCTCCAAAGTACCTAAAATGACAAAAGAAACGATTTAAGGCAATATTTGATGAAATAATTATAGATAGGGCTTAGATGACCCCCTAAAAGCGTAACACTTTTCGCCTCATCAGATATTTTAATTGTTAATGTCATATCTATATAAACAAGATTAAATTTTAAACAAATTACTGTGATATTGAAAAAAGTAACTTTATTGAAAAAAAAACACACAACAATTTATTGAAAAATAATAATTAAAGCAGGATGTAATGTGATAATAATCTATTTAAACAAAATCGATGTTTTGTGATATAAAAAACGGAAAAAAGTGTTACTATACATGTATGCAAAACAAAAAAATTTTACATCAATTTAAAAATTAAATATTTAGAAGTAATAAACAATTAAACGTTTATTATTTGATACGTTTTCAAAAAGAACCCAAAATATTTTGAAAATGAAAATTTAAATTAAAAAAAATCAATCACATCAAAAAGTCATCTTATCGAATATGCAAAAAAAGCTTTTCATTTATTGCTTTGTCTATAAATTGAAAACTTCTTTCACAATTACTTCATTCTTCAAAAAACAAAAAAGTGTTTTTACTCAAATAATGTATTTCGATTTACAAAATTTGTTCCATATTTCTTGAGGCATGATCTCTAGGGCCGATCTCTTCCTAGGGTTTCAATTCTTTCAATTATATTCATGATTTTCCAAGAATCTATCTTAATCCGGTTATGGTTTTGATATATAGAGAACCCAATTTTAATTCATTCCGATTTAGGTCTGATATGAGATTGTTGCACTGCTTGATTTCTTTTCATTCTGTTCAGGTTTGTCTTGTAATCATTGCACGGCTTGTCCCTTATCATTGGCTGTCAATACCGATTGGTTTTGGTGGGTTGGATCATGCTAGTGTTTCCTGGCGGATTAGAGGAGTTTTCAGGGGTGCGTTTGTGGTGATTTATCACCTCTTTGAAGGGGTGATCATCCTCCCTCGATGGGTTGATGCAGCTAGGGTTAGGGTTTTCTTGTCCTTAGTTGTTTGGTGGTGCGGCTCTAGGGTTAGGGCCAGTTGATGTAACTAGGGTTTTTGTTAAGCGATTCAACATTACCATGGTTGTGGTTCCTACGCATGGTGGCTGATGTTATTCAATTGGTAGCGGCTAGGGTTTTGTAAACCTAATTAGGATTTCATAAGGTTCTAGTCGTGGTGGTTGCAGCTGTGAGCATGTTGTGGGTGTATGGTTTCTTGGTGAAGATTTTGTTACCAAGAGTTGGAAGTTGCTGGTGGTCCTTGGGTGGTTACGGTGGTAGTTGGGATCGCATGGCTGCAAGGTACTGGCTATGGTTTGCTACGGCTAGGCTTTGGATGGAATGTGGGATCCATGCAAAGTCTGTCGTTGGTTACGACTTGTTTTTAGTTGGTTGGGGTGAATTTGGACCTTTAGCCATTGGTCGAATTGGTAGGGCAGATTCATCTTTGTCGAAGAGTTGTGTGTTTGATTCTAGACCTTTTGCCATATGTAGGTTGGTAGAGCAGGTTAGAGATGCGGCTTTAGACTTGTTTGCTACTATTACAGATGAGAAGTTGGTGGTACACTCGAGGTCAAGCAATGAAAAACATTGAAGACAGAGTCGCTCACTATGGAAGTGGTTCTATGAACCTGGTCGTCTTACATTTAGATTCTTAGTTTAAATGTAATCGTTTTGTATTCTGTTGTTAGCAGTTTAGTGTTTGTTGCTGCGTTTAGCAGTTGTATGTTGCTTTGTTACATTTGTAGAGTCAAATCACCTATGTAACGGACTGAGGGCATGGGATTCACCTATGTCAATTGTACTTCAAAGTTTTTTGGATATATTTACCAGGGTTTAAGGCCCTTTTACCCCAAAAAAAATTGTTCCATATGGTTATTTACGATCCTGGAGATTTTGTTATTGTTTTTAAGAGATAAGAAACTTAGATATTTTACCGAAAATTATATGGACGAGAAAGAGCTATTTTAAAATGTGTAACTTCATTTGAAATACTTTTTCCCGTCTATAACTTGCATTTTATAACTATTGTTTAAAACCTAGATATTTTACCGAATATCAGGTGAAAAATACAAGTTATAAATGCAATATTCAAGAATGGGATTTAAAAAGATTTTAAAATTACATACTGAAATCATTCCATCAAACCTGGCTTGGAGTATTATATCATGCTATGACGTGGGAAACAGATGCCTTGTATTGAATGGGCAACGCGTGGAGATTACAAAGGGTTTAGTGTCTGAAGTTTTAGAATTTCCTGCTCTGAGTTTGGAAATTCATTTTAAAATTACATATTGAAAGCTAAGTTAGATGTTAAGAGAATTTGCTTGTCTTTGATTTGGGAGGTGATACATTTGATGTCTCTATTAAATATCTATGTTTAATTGAAACTTTTTAAAATATTTAAGAATCATATAATGTGTTAAAAATAACAAAATATATGAATCTTGAGTAATTTCTTAGAAATTTTCAATTAAATATATATATATATTCAAGATTCTTGATAATGTAATAGAAACAAAAAATGCATCACCTCCCAAATTAAAGATAAGCAAATACTCTTTACCATCTAACTCAGGTATTTGAAGCAATTTATATTTGATGAAGATGAAGAACAAGATTATGAAGAACAAGACAATATGAGGATTATTTAATTGTGTTTTTTTTAATTGTAATCATAGATGTACTGTGGTATTACAAAATGAATAATTTTTTTTTAATTTAGTGTCATATTTATTTATTTATTAAAACTATTGTCATACTAGAGATTCAATAAAAAAAATTTAATGTTTTTTAATGTAGAGTAATTTTTTTAATGTACTGTGATAATAATATAATAATAAAAACTCTGATAATAATATAATAATTGATATAAAAGTTGAATAAATCTTCTGTAATAAAGAGTATCTTAAAGTGACATTTTGGTTAAAAGGGTTAATTCACCCCGGTAAATTGCATTACACCAAAAACATTGAAGTACAACGGATGAGAGTGACATCCCTCATCTCAGTCCCTTAGGACACCTACAGACTCTTATATAAGAATGACAAACCATTCTTATAACTTACCATCTTAAAGTGACATTTTAATTGTGGAACATTTAGTTTCCAAATTTACGTCATATAATTTATACAATAATATTTTGTGTCTCGAGGACATCATTTCATATCACTAGACGAGTACCCATGCATAGCAACGGGATTTTATAGCGACAGATCGTTTAGTGAAAAAAGAAAGTTTATGGGTTATAAATGTAAAATATTAAAAGTTAAGGGTGGCAAATCTTGCCCAATTTGTAATATTTGGGCGATTTTTGACACTTTTTTAAAGTTTGGGGCGTTTTTTGCCCCCTTGCATTTATTTGATGGGCTCTTACGAGCAAAAGATAAAAACAGATATTATTAGATGGGCTAATGGGCACATAGTGTTAATATAACCGGGCGCTTCCGAATCACACAATTCAACGTCCAAGCAATTACTCTCAATTTTTTTTCCGACCAATTCACTTGTCACTGGTAACTATAAAACATTCCAACTATTTTAATTTTAATTTATCTCATTTATTAACTATTTTATGCATAATTATTTAATAATCTAATTAATTGATAGATATATTTAATTAGTTGCATTTTTATTCATTTGTCCCAGCAGATTTTTTCAAATTTGCAGTCAGATTTTATCTTTTTTTTTTCCCAGAAAAAATAATTAAATATAGTAAAGACTTAGATGCTGGATTTTTTTTACAAGATGAATTAAAGGGGTTTTTAGGACTGTTCATGAATGTTTTTAATAGTTGAATTATAATTTGCTCGTTTTAGCCCGTGCCAATTTGGCCTGATTTATAATTTGTCCGTTTAGCCCGTGCCCGTTTTAGCCCATGCCATTTTAGCCCGTGCCTGTGCCCGTGCCCGCCCGTTTTGCCACCTCTAATAAAAGTTCGAAGATTTGGAGATTAAACATAATGTTTTGAAACCCGGTTGAACCGTTCTGGTCGAAAAACGGATCAATTTAAACCGAGTCATGCTTTTAATAACTGAACCCGTCGTGTATTAGTCCTTGTATTAAAAACTATATGTTTTTCCCAGTTGAACCCGTCGTGTATTAGTCCTTGTATTAAAAACTATATGCAGCATCAACTTGTTAGCTTGTATGAAGTTTTGTGTGTTTTATTAATTTGTATAATGTTTATAATAACATATACTTTTCATTTTAGGGTGTTTTAAAAATAACATTAATTAGTGTGTTTAATTATTTTATATTTTATATTATGTTGTAGTTTGTTTAAATTGTATATTGTGAATATTTTATTGTACTTTTTAATAAGGGGTGTTTTAATTGATTGTTTTTAATTTGATATATATGCTTTTAATTGGTTGTAAAATGTGAATAAATTATTGTACTTTTAAGTTATGGGGTGTTTTAATAAGAGTATTAATTACACAATTCATTTTCTCTCACCCTTGACTTTCAAGATTTCACTTTTCAAGGTTTGACCATTTTCTCTTTAGATGTAGTATAGATATACTTTATGACATAAAACTTTATGTCATATCATATATACTATTTTAAAAGTATAACCTAATTTTAACTTTTATTAAATGCAACTTTATTACTGACATATAAAACAAGTTACGGTAATAGATTAATGACATATAGAATAAGTTACTGTGATATGAAACAAGTTTATGTGATAAAACATTAAATTTATGTGTTATAAAACAAGCTTCTGTCATATTTTTTGATAATTTACTTGTAACTCAACAATGGTTATTCTCTAAACTCAATGTGATATCTATAAAAACAATATTAAATTATAAACGAATTATTGTAATATTAAAAAAAATCACTTTATGTATTGAATTCTAAACAAATTACTGTGATATTTATATTTAAAGTTGAAAAAAATTAAAAATCAAAATTAACTTTAATGTGATATTTATATTTTAAAACTTTATTATTAATAAACAACTTTATAAATAAAAACATTTCTATTAAAAGTGTAATCAACTTGCTCTGAACTCTATCAAAACATAAACAGTAATACATGACTGCGCTGTTGTTTATCCCTTCAACGCTGACATCACTCACCCCCGAAAGTACAGTCTCGCCTGGTCGACTCACACTGAACACACAGTTCACGACTCGCTGCACGTCAGCAAGATTCAAAGCTACGTACCCTGCTGTTCAGATCACCCACCAAGCTTCCCTGTCATACTTTCCGGCACACTGGTCGCTACTTCTACGCTTGCTACCCCCCAGACCACTCCGCGGTCTATTTCCCTAAACAATCAGAGCACCATCGAGTCTTAATGTGATATTTATAAAAAAATATTAAATCTACTCGGTGTGTCTACGATTCCTACAGCGTCCTGCAAGCAATACCTTACAAAATCAAAATCCCCCACCAACCACCACACACACACAACATACCCCTTTCCTCATTTCTCAAAAAATTATGTATTATACATCAACAACCTTCCTCATAAATAAAAACATCTTCCATTTATAGGAAATCAACTTTAATTATATTATTATTATTATTATTATTATTATTATTATTATTATTATTATTATTATTATTATTATTATTAGTGAATGTATTAAAAACGTATGCACAATGACCATTAATTTACTTAATTAGTATTTTAGTCGTTCCAACTTGTTCTGTATTCAATCATAACATACACAGTGACCCATTAATTGTCTTTCTTATAAAAGTAGGCAAAGTTTTAACTTTGTTAGAATATACAAAACAACACATAAAAAAATCACATAACAAAAAATGGAAGATAAAAAGATCAGCAAGAAAAGAAAGGTAGATACCTAGAAAAAAAGAGAAAAAGAAAAAGAATATAAACATGTATTTGATATATAATTTTTATTAATTTTATGTTAGTAGTTGCTTTTTATTCACTTATTTAAGAAGAAGAATATAAACTTATTTGAGCATTTTATTTTTATCATTTAGACATTAATATTGTTAGAAGAAGAAGAAGATGATGATTAAGAAAAAAAAAAGATAATGAATCTCAAAATGATTAATCAGATGAAGAAAAAGAAGATAATGAATCTCAAGAAGATGATGAAGAAGACAATGATATTTTTAAACCAATGAAATACCTTGGAGAATCAGATGAAGATGATTTTGAGATTTTTAAAAAATCTCCAACTTTAAAACAATATGAAAAGGAAGCAATTAAACTTGAAAGAATGCATGATCAAGGATCAGAAGAAGATAAAGACTAACAAGAGAGCTGTAATTCTGATCAAGAATGACAAAGCATTTGTGTTTTGAAAGCTTCATATTTTGTATTTTGCTTTAAAAAAATATTCGACTAATATTTGTGCTTTGAAAGTTCATATTTTGGATTTTATATTTTGTATCAGATTAATACTTTGTGTTAATAATTTAATGCTTTAATGAATTATGATATGAGGATAGTTAATATGCTTATTTTGTGTTAATACTTTAATGCTTTAATGCAACCAACTAAATATCACAAAATATATTTATAACAAATTTTATGTTTAGTATCTTAGTAGATATCACAGTAGATATTTTATGGTTGAACATTTTATCACATAATTTCGTTTCAGAACAGAATATTTTGTCAAAGAATATCCAAAACAAACACATGTTTTGTTTAACATAACAAAACATAACAAATGTTTTAATTTAACTGAAAAAATAGGTTAATATCACAAAATAAGCAGAAAAACTATCCTAATATCATAATAACAATTTAATATCAAAATAAGTAACTTATATCATAATAAAAACCTTAATATCATAATAACAAATTTTATAATATCTATCCTCAGAACAATAAAAATAAAAACAATATTTAAATTTCAATTACTCAAACTTAACAATCAGTATCTTCCTCAGAACTGAAGTTAAATACATCGGCACCCTGCTGAGAATTAGCTTTACTCGATTCATTCTTTTTTGTCTTTTGTTTTCGATTCGTCTTCTTAATGACTTTCTTAGGATTCAGTTTTTTCCTGTTTGGATTGTTGGGACAATTCCTGAAATCATGATCTGTTAATTTTTTACAGATTCTAAATTTTCTCAATTTTTTCCCACCTGTAGGTCCAAAGATTTGAATCTTAGCGGCTTTTGTAAGACAATAGACACCTTGGATAAATCCAAACTATCTATATGAGAAACTCTAAACAATGTATACTTGATGTTAATGCGGAATGTTAACACAAGCAGTAAGAACAACACAGAGAATTACTAACTTTGTATTCAATTAATTTCTTGAAAACTTGGCATAGAACACAATGTCGTAGGGTTCTTTTTATACTATAAGGAAACCCTAATTCTACAAACGTGTGAAAGGATGCATGCATATCTTCTCCTAAGATATCTAACCGTGTGCATATCCTTTCCTATAATATCTCCTAAGATATCTAACTTGTTCAGCAAAACAGACTTAACTGAACTAACATAAACAGACTTAACTATAAGCTACCAGACTTAACTTAGTACAGGCAGACTTAACTATCTACCCGACTTAACTAGACTATTCAGACTTTTAAGTCTGTTACAAATAATTCCCAACAATCCTCCCCTAACTTGATCTTCATGCTCCATGATCTTCAAGTTCCTTTCTTCAGAAATGCTTTGAGGATTTTTGAATGTAAGCTCCATTGGAATTATTTTGAGCTGCAACTTTTGTTGAATCTTGAGATTTCTGCAGCAACCTTCAAATCTTGAATACCATTTGATCTTTGCAACAATATTGACAATATGTACATCAAATCAAAAGTTTCATACTATTCTCATCACTTCCAAGTGTGTGAACTCCTGTGAGAGGCGAATCATTGAAAATTGAATGGATTTGATGTCTCTTTACCAGATAGCCATCACTTCTGGAATAGCCAATGTTTCAGTATAATACTATGGTACATTGATAACCATATAATTTTTAGCAAACCATCAACTATCAACGGATTTGATATGTCTTTACGAAAAGCCTTTTGCTTTTGGACTAGCCAACTCTTTGATGGAATACAATCACCATCTTGGTGAGTTGATTACCAATTATGGTTTTTCCACTGCCTTTACCACAAGCCATAACCTTGTGGGCTAGTCAACTCTTCACTATAACAGATATGGTGAGTTGAATACCATACAATTTTTGGCATATTGTCAGCCATAAACAGATTTGAGATATCTTTACCTAGAGCCGTTTGCTCTTGGATTAGCCAGTCCTAATGTGGGTTAGACATGGTGGACTGATAACCATTTGTTGTGTCAGTGCAAGGCACTTCCACCAAACAAACTCCAATTAAGTCTATCTCAAGTCCATTTTACACAACTTTTGAAAATTCTTTCAAACACCCCAAGCAGTCTCCTGCTAGGACTGTTTTTCTATGAGCTTCAAAAGCTGGCCTTCTGTCTCATCCTCCTTATCTTCTAGCAATTTCTTTTCCAGCATAGCCTTACAAACTCTAGGAGGGTTGGGTATTCCACATCTGCAAGCATGTAGATGTGTGCAGTCTTTAATGTAAGACAATGAACAGCACAACTAGAGAAATACCTCCAATATCTCACTTCTTGTTGATGAGTTACTTTTCCAGATGTCATTAGTCTTGTTTGGAGGATCAAACATTACTTTTAAGTCTCCCCAAAGAACCTTCTCAAAATCATCCTCAGGTGCACCATCTCCGTATTTTACCACCATAAGCTTGTATAACTCCTTCAGATCATCCCTTGTCAATTCATGCAGCATAGCTGGAAAGTTTAAGTAAAGATTTTCATTATAATCTTTTCTTATGATTTGCTATGCTGCTCTGTTGTTCCCTTGTTTGATGATCTGCCAGTTTACAACTTTGGCAGGTGTTCTCAAACTTTGTGTCATGGTTTCCTTGGTTTGAGAATCAGAAGAAGATTTTGGCACACTTTCTTTCACATCAGTTGTCTTTGATCCCTTCTTTCCAATGGTCTTTCTCCTGGTTCTTCTTAGAACTGGCTCTTTTACTTCTTCCTCCTTTTTCACAGGAAGATCCTTTGCAGATTCAACAACATTTTCAACATCAATGGCCTTTTCAAATGTAGCAGCCTGAGAAGATTCCCCAGCTTTTCTTTTCTTAGGGTCCTCCTTTTGAAGTGTTGTACCTTGCCTTTTAAGTCCATAATACTGTGCCTCTTTTTCTGAGTTCATAGGGAGAAAGTGTGTAGTCCTTCTGTATCCCATGTAATAGGCTAGCTCTATTTGTCCTGGAGATATGCCTTTGAATTGAGACATCTTCCAGTTGCAATGATTGCACAAATACTTCTTCATTCCATACAGCACTTCACTCTCTGAGAGATTCTTCCTCTTCTTTTTAGAACTTCTTAGTGAACTAATCATGAAATCCAGAACTTGTTCATTCTTCATATTGATAAAATCCACAAGTTGTGCTGTCTGCTGATCCTCACTGAGGCTTTGGTCTGCAAAATGTTCAAGAGCATTTCTTCTTACTTCAAAATCTGCGGCAATCATTTGCTTGATAATTTTCTAGCCAATTCACCATCTTTGGCTTGTAATGCTTCCAGTCTAGCTTGCTCAGCTTGATCCTCTGCTTGAATTCTTGCAATCTTAGCTAGACTTGCTGCTTCTTCTCTTTCTTGTCTCTTAGTTTTCTTGGGCTGAGGAGCTTCTTCCACCATGATTTGCTTTCTTTTACCTCCTCTTCTTGTGGTAACCCCAGCTTCACTAACAGACTTAATCTCTGTAGCAGGTTTAACCTTTTCAACAGACTTAATCTCAGCTTCTGTACCAGACTTAACCTTAGCAGACTTAACCTCTGCAGCAGACTTAACCAGATCATCAGCAGGCTTAATTATCTCAACCTTAACCAGATCATCAGCAGGCTTAATTATCTCAACCTCTTCTGTCCCCACTTTCTTCTTCAACAATTTCTTTTGCTGACTTTGACTGAGAGTGTTGATTAAAATGTCAGCTGCTTCCATTCCTTCAGGACTAACTTCTGAATTATGAGGAAGTTTTTCCTTTATAGGGGTCTGGAGATCTAGATCATCGAAATTCCTCCTTTGTTTGGAAGAATTTTCAACAGTAGCATCCTCAGCATCACTGAACACCATACCAGAAGCTCTCATTGCACCTTCCATCTTTTGTACCTTCTTGACCAATTTTACAATAGTAGCACCCGTTGTTTGCTTAGTCTCCTTTACCTCATTTTCCAGCACCTCTATCTTATTTGCAAGTTGTGTGAGAGTTGCCTTGCTTGTAGAGGATTGTTCCTCCTCATAAGTTATGGTGTGGGTGTGGGTTTGTGGAGATAGGTGTGGTGTTGTAGAGGAAGTTTGCAAAGTAACAGGGAAGCTAGAGGAACCAGGTTTAGGAGTAGGGACATCAGGGTTATCCATTGGTTGGGATGAGTCATCACTTGCAGATGATGAAGATGTACCTACATTGTCAGTACCACCAGGCAACATAGCAGGGAGCAAGGGTTTGAATTTCCCTTTAAAACTCCTTTTCATGTTTGCAAAAACGTTCTTTTTAAATGGGGTGACCATATACTGAAGTTTATTAATTGTTTCCACATCTAGCACCATTTGAAAAAACCTTGGATACATCAAAAACTTTGTGGTGCTTATGGAATTTGTTACCATTGATCCCATCTAGTCATCAGTTTTATTTGTGGAGAGACAAATCAATGCAGAAGCAAGATTGCTACCAAATTGATCCCATCCACCACTCTTAGAACTTAAACATTGAAGCAAATGATGAATTAAGAACCTCCAATTAAGAGTAAATTGTCTTCTCCAAAACGTAAGAGTACCATCAGGAAGGTATCCCATTTTCTTCATACCCTTAAAAATCTTTTTATTTGACAACATAGTAATTCCTGAGGCATCATTTAATTGAAGACTACTTCTAATGGAAGCCTCAGTAACAGTGTATTTAGTATTATCTATGGTTGCCCTTAACTCTTGAGTCCCATCAGCAAGAGTTTCGGCAATAGCAGTCTGCCAAAACTATTTAACTAGGGAATCGTAAATGATAGGGTGACATGTTAGTGCATACCTGATGTAGGAACCCTTCATAAATTCCACGATTTCGTGGAAGTCATCACTACCCACTGGTTTCTTCAAGAACCCGACTTGATTGTGCTTGTTACAGTACTTCATGCTTGCAATATTGTTTTCGCTTTGAATATTTGAAAGGTACTTAGAAAAGGTGTTGATGATGAGTTTAAATAGCCAAGAGTGAAAACAGAGGATACGATTTTCTTGCCGAAAATAGGTGATTTGTTTGTTACAATATTTTTGGAGAGAAAATAAGAGATAAAGATTGAAAATAGAATCAAATATTATCTTTATATACTCCTAGAATATTGTAAAACTGTAACGGTACTATTTCGACAGTGAAAATCATTTGGCCGATGACCAGTACTAACGGTCATAAAAGTACACTGCCAGACTTAAATTTTGGTCAAACAGACTTAATCACCAGACTTAACTGATGATCAATATTGACTCAAAACTAATCTGAACATAGCCTATGTAGTCTTCAATCCATATGTTCCCTACACAAATTAGTTTAAAAACTAAAAGAATACATATATATGCACCCAACTTAAACACTTGACTCATTATGCACATTAATTCAAATTATCAGCAAGAATGACTTTTAGTTTTAAATTGTACATTTAACCTCCCCTTAAGAGTAGCTAGGTACCATGTAAATTTAAGATACCAAAAGACCTTTGGTAAGCATGAAAATGTGTATAAAGTACTTAATTCAACACAAAAGAAAACTTTGATGTTTGCAAAACATGGATCACATATGTCCTAATGACTTATTCAAGCACAATGCAAGTCTCTTAAAATGATGCAATAACCTTGAGAAGAAATGATGGCTTTCTCAAAATTTTAATCTCTCTTCCTTTTCTTTGCTTTGGAATCATGATCAATCTCATCACAGATCATAGTTAGCAGTTGACCACCTATGCTGAGAAGAAGGTTATCAATGGCATCAGTTTGTTCTTCACACTGAAGTTTTGAGGACATCATTCCATAGAGTACTTCAGTGCTTAGAGGATACACTACATCAGTGAGCATAAAGATATCAACACCTCCTTTGATTGAGATATGATGATAGTGTATAGTTGCCACAAGAGAGTTTTATCTTGGCTTGGAAAGCTCCAGTGCACATCTGCAGAACTTGGTGCAAACATTCTATGAAGCTCCACATATAGTTCTTGTGCCTTCACATCAAATCTTCCTCCATTCTTGAAATCTAGTTGAACCAGTTTCCATAGAGCATCTAGATCTTCCCTGTCACAAGACTTCACCAAGGTTTCCATGTTCTTGTAGCATTCTGATGTGCCATCAGCTCTAGTTATCTTCCAGAACTTTTCACCTTTATCCCTGCCAATTCTCCAATCTTCAATCCTTGCTGGAAATAGGTTGATGTACATTTTCCTTTCAAAGCTATCTATGGGTTCCTTAAAACCTAGTTTGTGCTCTGAGCATCCACTATCAAATAAATCTTTATAGCTTAGTTCCTGTAGTGAAAAATCCTGCACATAAGTAAGAGATTAGTTTCTCTTAATGACCCAGGCCTGTGCAGGCTTGGGTCCATTTTGTGGATCTACATATTTGTAAGTCTTGTAAGAACTAGATCCACTGACACTCCATTGGGACTCATAGGTAAGTTCATTCTTTAATGGGTCCCATTGCCAACAATCTAAGTCTCTAGTATGAGACCTCCTTTTACCCTTTACAGCATAAGAGTTTGAGGTCTTCGCTGTATTATTTTTAATGGGTCTTCTCACAGGTGATTTTGATTTGGAGAAACTTCTTCTTTGGTTAAAATTATTCACCTGTGAAATAGGTCTTCTCACAGGTGAAGAAGATTATGCAAAGTGATTTCTATAATTTGCTTGATTCACCTGTGGTTTAACTGGTTGTTTTGGTCTATAATAGCCAGTATTAACCTTGAGATGAGCAGGATTAACCTTTTGCGCAACAGGTTTAACCTGGTTTCTACCTGTATTAACATTTGGTGCACCAGAATTAATTTTGGAGTGACCAGTATTAACCCTTAATCGAGCAGAATTAACTTTTGTGTTACCAGTATTGAGTAGAACTTGTCTAGGGACAAACTGATTAGCATGATTAATTCTATTCACATTGTTCCATACAGGTTTAACGACATTATTACTAGTATTAACCATCTTTTGATTTCTCAACTCATTTTCTTTAGCCATTCTTCATTCATGAAAGTCACATTCTTTTATCAAATGACTAATGCTATTACACACAAAATATCTTTTCTGAGTATACACATAACCTCCTCCTAACACTCTATTCCATTTATCATTCTTTTCCCTTTTTGGTGTCTCAGGTTTATTCACTTGTTGCCTAGGAGATTTTAAGTGAGTTTTACATCTAGGTTCAACAGGTTTTTGTTCAGGTTCAGACACAACAGGTTTATCACTTTTAACAGATTTAGACCTTGATACTTCACTTAACACACTTTCAGGTTCTGATTCAGAGGATTCAGAGGTGTTTCCAAGTGACTCTTCACTGTCATTAGATTGACAGGTAGAGTATTCACTGGTTTTATCTTCTGAGACCTTTGTTTCAGGCACTTGAGGTCCTTTTTTACCATACACATATAGTGATTCATCAAATTCTTTCTCAGGTAAAGTAGTTTAGTCTCCACTTAAAGGAGGTGGAACTCCTTTGTAATTATCAGTTTTTAAGAATCTACTATATAAAATTGAATCAGCCAAGTCAGTATCTGAAGCAGTAAACGTGCCTCTATCCATCTCTTCATCATAGCTTAGAACCTCACTATCCGATTTTATCTCATATCCTAGACCAATTTTACATGTTGGGCTCATTCCACTGTTTATTAACTTTGACAAGTTTTGAGAAGAATTTTTCCATTTGTCTACTATTTGCTGTAATTCTTCTTTTTCTTTATCAGCTTTTTCACCAATTCTCCTATACTTTTTCAGTTTTTCATCTTTAGCATACATTTCATTAGCCTGAAAAGTAAGTTTTTGGTTTAAATTGGCTAGTTGTGTTTGAAGTTTATCAACCTGAGCGTCTAAAGTTTTGACACCATTTTCATAAGCAAGTATTCTAATCTCTTGTTATTCTATTTGATTTGTTTCTTCATCACACATAGCTATAACATTGTTGTATGAATCAATACACAATTTAGAACATAGAGATACCTCAGAATTAGAGCTTATGGCCATTAGAGCATGGTTGGTAGGTTCCTCCTCATCAGTGTGCTCCACCCAATTGATAATGCCATCATCAATTGTCACCAGACCAACCTGGCTTGTCTCCTTCTTGTACACATCCTCTGGATACATCCTCAACGTTTACCTTTTTCTTTGATCTTATTCGAACCCAACAGCCTCGACAAACAAACACCAGAGGATTCCATGTCATATTACATTTTTCTTCTCTTTTCTCTTGCCTTTGTTCGACTGGACGCAACACAAGCACACAAACTTTCTTCTTGTTTCCCATAACTCGACACCACTCCACCCTTCTCTTCTCATTTCTCCTTGCGTGAAAGACCAACTCAACACCAACACAAAGCCACCCTACCCTCTAAACCTAAATCATTAAACAAATATATGTTTTCCATAACCTTTTTCCAACCTCCATTAACCAATGGATTTCATGTTCCTTTTCATCCAACAAGAACTCACCAGACTTCTCTTCCTCAATTGTATATTCGATCAAAGTACAAAACATGCTTCTCTAATCACTTTGACCTACAAATAAACAAAACAAAAACCTCATCATAGCCCCATATTCCTCTTACAATGTAACTTTTGAATAAACTATAATATTTTGAATAAACTTGAGGGTAGAAACTGTAAATATTTGAAACTTAAAGAATAAGATGTAAAATAAATGCTTTGGACTAAAAATGTAATTACTGTTGACCTAAGGGTATAAAATGTAACTTTGTAAAGTGAAGGGATAAAAACTTAAAAATAATATTTTTACTTTAACTTTTTCATTTTTACATATATATAATATATATATATATACTTTTTTTAAATAATTATATACATATATACTTTATATATATTCTGAAACTCAAATAAATTTTACTACGAATAAAAATATTTAAAATAAATATTTTTATTAACGATATAACGACTCCGAATAATTAAACGATTAATGAAAACGTTATCGTGTCGAGAAAATAAAATAACTATGTTATGTTATTTTGGATATTTTATATACAACGAGATCGATATCATCATACTTAATAAGCGAAACGCGGGATTCATACATCGAATTTGAATCACCGATAATAATACATATATCACATTGATTTAGGTCGCGAGTTAGAGATCATTCATTGTTATTCGTAGCAAGTCACCGTTATTGTTGGGGTACTATCTGAGTCTTGTTGATTACTACCGAAGTTAATACCTCACAGGTGAGTTTATAGTCCCATCTTTTAAATTGTTTTTAAACCCCGTGGGGAGATACATGCGATAAATAGAACACAAGTATTTTTATGTGTGCGATGAATTACCGAATATTGCCTAAGTTGACCCGTGCAACAAGTCCCTCATTTCACGAACCTTAATCACTTGCGAGTGAGCGCGAATATAGTTGGTAGATCTATGGAATGGCAGCCCATCTCTACCAAGGTGATTACTTGGTAGGAGATGTGCTATATTCGAGGTACATTGAAATTTTGCACATTTCTATTCACCGAGGGGCCCTTTTGTCATTTACATTCTTTGTAGTGTAGATGATTATTATTATCTTTTATGATATGGCGACGCGATGTTAAGGCTTGAGATTCGTGAGGCTTAGGAGCAATATTGACACCCGATATATGTTTTAGTACATATATGTCACCCGGTTAATCCAGGCCAATCTACCTTGATTGTTTATTTCTAAAATATTTGACTTGTGTTCACCCTATTTACAATCTAAACTACTATGGATTCACTCAACCTTTTTGTTGACGTTTTTAGCATGTTTATCTCAGGTAACTAAGCGGCATGATGGCACGGAGCTGGCAAAGGGGCATACAGGACCTCCCTTTTCTATGGAATAATCATATCATTCTTTTCAAACTCACCACTCTTTTGTGAAACGTTCCATTCTTGGAAAATGTTTTGTAACTCTATATATTTGAGTTTTCATTGAATGATATAAAACTTATCTTTTGAATTATTTTCTATGAAGACTATGAACCTATGACGTAATTACCCCGAATTAGACTTCCGCTGCTCAAAAAAATTTCGGGGTGTTACAGATTGGTACCAGAGCCAAGGTTATAGAGAACCAAATGAAAAATTTTTGGACTATAACCTCATGATTTTCAAAACGAAATATTTTACACCATACTACTTTGTGTCCTCCGTGCCAGCGCTTGTCGACATCATGCTTAAAGGTTTGATTTAACATGTATACTACACTGAGATTTATTTTAGCATTATGCCGATTGCATGTGTAGCACTACGTAGACTAAATGACTTATATTATTATTAATGGGATATTACAGTACCATGTCTTCTAGCCCATTTTACCCCACCGAGACAATTCCCCGTGCTACCCGCACCTCCTCAGTTATCCACATCATACCGAACTCGGATGACCCTTATGTGCAAGCATCCCAGTACTGTCATGCACAAAACCCTGAGACCACACCCACGTCACACATCTTACCCACGTCATTCGCGTCGTTGTCATCACCATCCGTCCCTTTGCTCCCACACTCCCTTATTCACACACCACCGTCAGAGATGGACGTCACACCTCAGATAGACAGGATGTTAGAGGACGCACCTAGTTCTTTCGAAACCAGTCAGAGTTCGAGAGGAACTCAGACAAAGATAGAAGATGACATAATATGGAGAGACGTATCTACTATGGAGAGCCCAGACTACGTGCCTCCCTTCTCACCGGTCGAGCCTACAGACACTCCACATCCAGAGGCACCAACGGAGAGTATCGAGACAGATATCGTTACTTGGATACGGACCCAGTTGAGCTCACTAGCTAGAGTAGTAGAACTTCACTCCNACCTAGTTCTTTCGAAACCAGTCAGAGTTCGAGAGGAACTCAGACAAAGATAGAAGATGACATAATATGGAGAGACGTATCTACTATGGAGAGCCCAGACTACGTGCCTCCCTTCTCACCGGTCGAGCCTACAGACACTCCACATCCAGAGGCACCAACGGAGAGTATCGAGACAGATATCGTTACTTGGATACGGACCCAGTTGAGCTCACTAGCTAGAGTAGTAGAACTTCACTCCGATTACCTTGGTGAGCTACCACCCGGTCATTTTGATTCCTACGACCGAGACCTCAGTATATTATTTAGGAGGATGTCCATCCGGAGACAGGAGATCTCCGATGTGAGCTTCAGAGTCGATGAGGTCGAGCACGCTCAAGGTGTAGCCCAGGAGACGACACAGGGGTTACAGGATAGAGTAGGGAATATGGAAGGAACCCTACGGGCGACTAGAGACACGGTAAGGATTCAGAGTCAGAGGATTGCCGCCTTAGAGGCCATGTTAGGTGCTCAGTTAAGCCTAAACCAGGAGTACCAGAAACGTCTCGCAAACATGGAGGATGCTCAGATGTAGAGATGTTAGAGATGATCAGGATTATCTGAGGGCTAGAGCGTAGATCAGGAGGCGCACCTGGAGTATCATAGATTTATGACGTATCACTACATGCTTAAACATCTTAACTTGCCCTGCATGGCATTGATAATTTTGTATTGTATTGTTTTGTAACAATGTAACAATTATTAAAACCTTGTGTTGGTTACGATTGTACTGTAATAATATTAATCTATGTTGTTTTAGTTGTTTGATCTTACGTTGTACCCTTGTGAATCGCCATATTGAGTTTCCTTATAATTTCCATGTGTGTTGTTACATTTTGTGAGGATTATGTATGAAAGATATGGATTATGATGATGTATGTATTCATGGTGTGATTGTGATGTATATTTGTGATGATCTCGACTATTATGATTTTTCCTTTGATAGAGATGAGACCGACCGAAGTTTAACCCGTGCACTTGCGATTTTTATAGAATTATGGCCCCTAGGAAGACCACACCTGCCGCTGCACCCGCTCCCGCAATGAGTCAAGCTGCTATCAGAAAGCTGATTGCTGATGGTGTTGCTGCAGCATTAGAGCAGCAGGCGAGATCAAGTAGCGAAGTCCGACCTACTACAGAGATTGAGAGTTCCACAACTCACAAATGCAGCTACAAAGATTTCATGGCTTGTAAGCCTGCTAACTTTAAAGGAAATGAAGGAGCAACAGAACTTGCTCGCTGGTTCGAGAGAATCGAGACTGTGTTTGTGAGAAGCGGTTGTGCCGCTAAAAACTAAGTCTCGTTTGCTACAGGAACCTTGCTGGAAGATGCGTTATCCTGGTGGAACGCTACTGCTCAAAAGATAGGCATTGAGGAAGCCTATCAGATCACTTGGACTGACTTTAAGGAGAAGATGCTGAAAAAGTAATGTCCAAGGGGAGAGATCAAGAAACTTGAGGATAAGTTTCATGTCTTGGTTGGGAAAGGAAACGACCTTAAAGCTTACGACAAAAGGTTTCAGGACCTTGCTTTGCTCTGTCCTTCCAAAGTGTCGGATTTGGAAAAGCTGCAAGAGAAGTACATTGAAGGTTTGCCGAGGAGCATTGAAGGAAACGTTACCTCGTCAAAGCCTCAGTCTTTGGAACAAGCAATGTCAATTGCCCAAAGGTTGCTTGACAGAGAAATTAAGCGTAACGCTGCTAAAGGAAACAACAATCACAAAAGGAAGTTTGATGATCATAGGGCAATTAACAACAACAACCGTAATGGTAACCGAAACAACAACCCGCGTAACTATCATCAAGAACGGAATGACCACCATAACCGACAAAACCGCCGACAAGAAGCTGCCAAGGCTTATGTCGCTGCACCCATCGAAAACCCTGGATATGGCGGACCAGACCCGCTATGCAACAAGTGTAAGATGCATCACCGTGGACCGTGTTATGACAAGTCTGGACGATGCTTAAGGACCAGTCATAAGACTCGTAATTGCAAAGCTACAGGAGCTAACTTGCAACCTGTGACGGTAGTATGCCATGCTTGTGGAGAGAAGGGCCACTACAAGCGTAACTGCCCCAATAAGGACAACACAGCACGTGCTAGAGCATACGTGTTAGGAGATGGGAACACACAACATGATCCAAACGTTGTCGCGGGTACGTTCCTTCTTAACAATTGCTTCGTTAAAGTTTTATTTGATTCTAGAGCCGATCAAAGTTCGTATCTACTTTTATTGCCCCACTACTTAATATTCCCCCGACCAAACTTAACACCTTCTACGAAATTGAACTAGCCGATGGAGAGCTAGTAAGCACTAACACCGTAATCAAGGGTTGTACCCTACACCTACTTAACGAACCCTTCGTCATAGATCTTATGCCAATTAGACTTGGTAGTTTCGATGTCGTCATAGGAATGGATTGGTTATCCAAGAACCACGCTAGGATTATATGTGACGAGAGAGTCGTGCATATTTCACTCGGAGATGAAACCTTAATCATCCGCGGCGATCAGAGTAAAACACGCCTAAACATTGTCTCTTGCATTAAAGTCGTGAAGTACATCGAACGAGGATGTCAAGCCTTTTTGGCTAAAGTCACAGAAAAGAAGTAGAAGGAGAAGCGACTTGAGAATGTGCCAGTAGTAAGAGATTTTCCTGAAGTATTTCCCGAGGATTTGCCTAGTTTACCACTAGCGCGTCAAGTAGAATTTCAGATTGACTTGTGCCTGGAGCAGCACCCGTGGCACGAGCACTGATAAGGCGAAAAGTGTACCGCTTTTCGGGGATCATTTAAGCCCTAAATCGTATTTATTTGATCAAATATTGCCCTAAATCGTTCCTTTTGGCAGTTTAGGTACTTTTGAGAGAAATTCTGGAAAAGGAATCATTTTGGACGTTTTTGGAGCATAAAAGTGAAGAATTTGTCAAACTGCCAAAAATCTGCTGGAATAGTACTCCAGATGCCGTCAAGGCTATGTGTGAGGCCGTCAGACCCTGATAAGCCAGAATGGATTAGAGAGAGACAGCGTCAAAAAGGCCATCAAGAAACCCTAACCACGGCGGCGTGACGGCGTCAGGCTTATACGTGACACCGTCAAATCTGATTTTCTATATATATTCTCATAACTTTTAGTCATTAGTGTGGAACTTTTTAGAGAGAAACCCTAGACGATTTTTGCAGCTTTTTAAGGGTTTTATACCCTTGGATCTCTCATGTTACATTGAAGATAAGTAATCAATTAATCATTCAATATGTCTATGTGTTGTTTGATTTTATCTTATGCTTGTCTTTTATTTAACGTGCTAGGCTAGGTTTCCTTTGTGTTTGCTTAGATCTAATGAAACCTAAATATTGATTATTGATTGAATGGTGTGTTATTGATTGTATTGGATGGGTGATTATCGATGTTAGGCTTAAGAAAAATAGCAGACTTCCAGTTGGTAACATGCTTGAACGTCTTAAGAAACCTGAACCAAGGTGCACTAAGGTTATTTGATTGTATTTAATGCATGAGCGAATTCTAGTGATCCCATGTTAGGAGCTTCTTAGCCGGCTCGACATAGGAGTGAAGTAGGAGCTCATAGAGTTAGGGGAAGTCCGTACACACCCCTACGAATGGTATTAAGAAATACAATCCGTCATCCACGCAATTAATACACACTAATCAATTAATAAAATATTGTTAGGGAGTAGGGAAATCTAAGTAAAAACACTTCTCTCTATATAAGTTTTCACAACCTTATTTTATTTTAATTGCATTAGTAGTTATTTGGGTTAGTTGACTAGCAACTAATTCCACCCACTCCTTCAAAACCAAGATTTTATTACTTGCTTTTAATAAAATATAAAAATACAAAAAGAATCTTCCCTCACCCTTACACCTATTAGAGTAGCTTTTCAATCCTAACGACACTATTCCCCTAGAGAACGATCAATCCCCCGGTACTTGCCACTACACTATACTACATCGGTCTGTGGGGATTGCAAGCTTCTCAAGATCCCTTGAGAAGTAAAACCTTTTTGCGAGGGGTGCAATCCACGCGCATCAAAGTTTTTAGCGCCGCTGCCGGGGAATAGTTATTGTTAGGTTGAATTTTTATTTTATTAGGTCTACTCGCTAGATTCCTTTCTAGTGAGATTTTTATTTTATTTTTCTAGGTTTTCTTTAGTCCATCTTTTTCTTCGTGTTTATGTTCGTAACGATTACCATCCGCCAACATGGAAGGTGGTAATATCCTCGATCCCAACAACCCTCCACAACCAAACCAACCTCCTAGAGCCCGTACCTTAGGAGAGTACTCCCGACCTAGCCACCATGGCTATCGAAACACCATTGAGCTCACCCAAGGAGCCAATGTGTCTCCCTTGCGATCCGACACCATCCGGTTGGTGCAAAGCGGATGTGCATTCCATGGACTTCGTTCCGAAGATCCAAACCAACACCTCAAGGACTTCTTTAAGATCGTAGATTCCATAGACCTTGATGTTGCCACTCGAGAGAATACCTGACTACGTCTCTTTCAATTCTCTCTGCAAGACCATGCTAGTCAATGGCTAGAGCGTCTACCCGCAGGATCCATCACCTCTTGGGATGATCTCACAACTTGTTTCCTAGCTCATTTTTTCCCACCGGGAAGAACCACAAAGCTAAGGAATGACATCTTGGCGTTCCAACAACGCCAAGGCGAAACCCTCTACGAGGCATGGACTCGATTCAAGGACTTACTCCAAAAAGTCCCTCATCATGGCATAGACCTTTGGCTCCAAGTCCAAATCTTCTATGACCACATCAATCTCCCCACGAGGCAAACCATTGACCAAGCGGCCGGTGGTAAGCTACGTGATCTAAGTGCGGAACAATCATGGGATCTACTAGAAGATCTTGCTCTTTATGACAACGAAAGTTGGAATGATCCCCGTGATTTGAATAAAACGGTCAAGTCAATATCTTTGCCTTCGAACAATTCAAGCACTTCCGACGTAGGATCGTAGAACTTAAAGACCAAGTCAAGTTTCTTATGAAATCCTATGAGGCTCCAAACCCTTCAAGCCAAGTGAACAAAATCACTTCTTCATGCGAATTATGTAGTGGTCCCCACGACACTCGTGATTGCATGGAACTCCCGGAACAAGCTTTTGCGGACTACGCATCCTCGCGTACCGAGGGAGCGGGAGACAAGTGGTACACTTTCAAACCCGAGCCAAACCCTTACGGTGATTCCTACAACCCATCTTGGAAAAATCACCCAAACCTTAGGTGGAAGCCAAACCAGAACGCGCTCCAAAACAATTCTTCCAGCCCACCTAATCGTTTTCAACCCAACGGTTCAAACTCGAACCGTACCTTCAACAACAATCCTTCCAACATGTTAGGAATACGCTTTTTATATAAGAAAGATTCGGTCACCCCAGATATGATTTAGCATTGTTTAGCTCGTAGTATATACAATAGTTAGTAAAACGTAGTTTAGAAGTAGATTAGTACGCGGAAGAAGGACAGGTCTTTACCCACTGTATACCTGATCCACAGCCCAAGTGGCACGCCCAAGTGGCAAAACCCATGTACATATATACCCTCTCCATCCTTGGACAGGGTGAACCTCCTCAATCTATTTTTCTTTTTTTTTTGGTTTCACTTTCTCTCTCTAAGGTTCCACTCTCTCTTCTCTTTCTCTCTCTAAAATTTCTTTCTTTCTTTCTTTATTTTCTTTCTTCTATTGATTCGATCCATAACCACAAGAACCATTCATGTTAGATTATTTTGGTGTTCTACAATTGGTATCAAGAGCCAAGGTTTCATCTTAGGACTTGGTTTTTATCGGATTTATTTGTGGTCTTGTGGTTTTATGCTTGTGGTTCGTATAGTTCTTTTCTTTCTTCTCATTTTCAATGCTTTTCACCACTGTTTGTTCTTGGTTGTGGTTCGTTATTGCTTTATGTTGGTACTTTTGTGATTAGGTTAGTCATGGTTGCTTGGTTTCGTGATTGGCGTGGTTGGGCAGATTTTTAGTTATAAAGTTTAGTATTTTTATGGTTTAGAAGTCTTTGTGGTCTGCTGGTTCTAAATGGGATACTGCATAATTGAGATTTTTTCTTTGTCCTGGTACTCATGTTCCTCATAGCGGTTACTTCTTCTTATTAGTGGTTAGTTCACATTTTTGGACTGTTGTGATCAAGACAAGTGTGAAAAAGACAGAAAGGACAATAGCAACCACTTCGTAATCTCCTAGTACAGTGGAGTTTTTCTCTTATAGCGGTTACTTTTTTCAAGTAGCGGCTAGCTGTGTTAGCAGCGTTTACTTTCATTGTGTACCTTATCTTGACAAAACGCTGCCCTAATTCAAGTTGTCAGCGGTTAACTCTTCTGGTCTAGTGGTTAGTACTATAGCAGCGGTTACGTCAAGTGGTGGCGGTTAGCAGTGGCAGCGGTTTAGTTTTAGTAGCGGTTATCTTCTTTGTGTACTTTGACTAAACCAAACGCTGCTCAAATATCTACAAACCAGCAGTTACCTGTCTATTCAGCGGTTAGATCACATATTAGCAGTTTGCTAATCTTGAGTTTACCCAAATCTTAACATTAGATGTATCCTTTATCGACTAGAGTACACACATAATATATCAACTAGCTCCAACTGTCTTATCCCATGGCCATACACAGCAAGATTAGAGTACACACATAATATATCAAGATCTCAGTTTCCTTTATCGAGTGGTTGAACTAACCATAGACCTTAAAAGATCATTTCACGAAAGGTTTTTACATCATAGATCTCGTTAAAGACTTTGCATCATTTTTACTTTCTCCGAATGCATCAAAGTTTTAACACAAACAACTGGTGCTTATGTCTTTCCTTCCATTCGGTTTGAGCAATAACAAACTTTAATAAAAATTAAAATTAGTAAATCAAAAGAAAAGGAATTCAAAGATCTCAGAACTTTTCCGTGTGTTACATGGTATTTCAAGGAACTTCAAGACTGTTAGGTCACCATATTGTAAACACAAGTATAGATTTGATAGAAATGAGATGAGAAATAGAGTTTGGTTGATTAGATCAAATATGAAGAATAAAAGTGCAAGAGTTTCCTTATGTAAATGAAATAACCAACAAGAGAAAGGGTTTACATGATGTCCTATTTATAGGAGAGGAGCTAGNGCATGGAATCTACCTTTGGCATTCATGTTGCTTCGATCTTTCATGAGAGCTTTCTGAGATGTAAGTATGAGCATGTGGAAGCCGGTGTTCAGGATGGTTGTTGTACCTGAAATGAAATAGTTAGCAATAAAACATCCGGTACTTACAGGTTTGGAGTTAGAATTTGTCAACAGCATAGTGTGAAGACTCCTTCTAATCCTTACCAAGGCCGTTCCTAATCGGATACCCCCTAGAGGGCTTACACAGACATGCATACGCACACCCACGATTAGGTGAGTTGCTGGAGATCACCCCACAACTGTAGACCGTTTGAAACCATCGAACACACTAAGCGTAATCCACAAGGAATCACCGAAGTGACCTTCTGTCAGGGCTGTTTAATGTTGACCCTGGCAGGATTTCCGTTCAATCATTCGAGAAATACCTAAGTAAATCCCTCATAAACGTTCAAGACAGATTGCTAAGATCTGCGAAGGACTCGATAATTTACACTTAGTGTCCAATGATGCAAGACACTTAGTGTAGAAGATTTTTGTGTTCCTAAGAGATCTTTTATGTTATCTCGTGGCTCTAGACTCGATAAATGCACATTTGCTTTCCTATGCGGAGGCATGGAGTAGAGGGCCTCCTGTTTCAATATCAACCATCTATAATAGACGATCGATAGATTACACTGGTTCCCTGTGAGAATGAAACAAACATCTTTTGAGAGATGCCTGAGTGGCTAAGAAGGTTTAGGTGCATTGCGTCACTGGGTCCATGACGTCTTTTATCTTCAATACCGGTGTCGCCTTAGCAACGACCAGTAGCATATGAATTGAACCCGGTGTCTGACCTATGGTTGATAAAATGTAGGGCTATTTCTTTTCACCCTTTTTTAATCATTTTCTTTTTAATTCTTCAACCCCTTCTTTCTCCTTTCATTCTTTTCTCCTTTTGTTATATCATACCTAAGGACTTCTAATTTCTAACTATTGGTTATGTCCTTGGGTAGATCCCTCTGGTTTAGGCTGATCATAGGACGGTTTTTCCTATCCTTAGTCACCTTGTAACTCCATGACTATCCTATTGATGCCTTTAAACCAAATCATTGAAAATCTCTCAAAGTGTGTAAGAGTGTAAAACTTTTTGTTAACACTTTGAGGTTTTTGGATTTTATATGAAATACTCCCCCTCAACATATGCTCATGATTATTTTCAGAAATTTGCATATGTGGAAAGAGTTGGCACTTTTTGAATTAATCCACTCTTAATAGTCATGTACCCGAGGGACACGTTTACGTTGCTTAGTTAAAGGGATGCATTATCAGCTTTTAGGTGATAACTGGCCCTAATAACTAACTTGATGTTGTTAACATTCCTAAAAGGAAGTTAGACCCGTCAAAGTAAACAACTAGAAAGAGTTTCTCGAAACGGTACTTTCTAATCGGATAAATCCTTTCGAAATTAGACATTTGTTGTTTCGTCAATTCGTGGGTCAATTCTGAGTCGAGCTCGTACGAGATAAGACTTTTTGAAATCATATTTTAATCACTAAAATAGCATATTAAATGTTGTTTTTGTAAACTGTTTAGATTAAAATATGCCTTTTTGAGTCTTATGGGGAGAGATCAACAAGATTTGAAGATTTAGAACGATGTTTTGTTTCAAGTACTCCCCCTCAACAAGTGATTACTTATTGAGGTGTAATACTTGTCTTTTGAGCAGATTTGAGAAATACTGAAAGGTTTGATTAAATCTACTCAAAAGTAAGAAGCTTTCGCTCCTTATATTAGGATTGTGGCACTGAAGCGTACCAGAGGGTCCTTTCATTACAAAGTGCGGGTTGTACACTGTTATGTGTGCACAAGCCGTAGTAATTACAAATCAAACAATATTATAAATATATTGAAATTTTTGTACCAGAAGTATGGGATCTGAGCTAAGCATCGAAGACTGTGAACTTTGGATCAGGTCGGCGAAATGTCAAGACCGGAAATGATGGTCGAACACTGATATAGCTTTCCAACCTTCTGATCTGTTGTCGTCGATATAGCCTTTCTTCAATCGTATGGACAAAGTTTCTGATCATTCTGCGTCCATTAGCTTTCCACCTCGTTGCTCTACCCTCTTTCAGTCTCTTCTTTTCATCCTCCAATCTTTCTGCTAACCCATTACGAACTCGTTGAAGTGTGACATCACAAAACATCGGAATCTCATCGAACCTCATGAAACGAAGCAAATTCTTGCTGTTAAGGTAGATGACTCCAAATGCCGGTTGTTGTACGAGAGAGTATTGTGACGTCCCGGTGATTTCAAGAATAAAGAGTTGTGGTGCAGTAAGGTTGATGGTGTTCTGATAACTTTCCACTCCTAGCTGAAGATCTTCCACTCTTTCTTGAACAATTAATCGTCAGATGTGAAGTAGGAGAGATGCGATGAAGTTGTACTGTATGTCTTGTTCAAAGTTGAGCAGCTTTCCTTGAACTTTCAGTAGATACATATCTTCAATGTCGTTCAGGTTCAAATATGGGAAGTCTGCTTCACAAAACATGTACTTCTTCTCGTCTGTTCTCTTGACGATTATTTCTTTCATGAAGGCGTAGTTGAATTTCTTCTCTTCCACGATCTCTCCAGTATGGCAACGATACGAAGCGGTTGCTACACATTCTCACTGGACTTGAAGTGTAGCCGGTGAGTGTAGCCAAGCTTTCGTTTTTCCGGCCAATGTTGAATACCTAGAAGAGCGTGCCTGTTGTATTGGACAACTGTTTTGCAGTAGATTGGTGCGTGCTCTTCAATGTCTGGTAATTCATATCAGGCGGCTGGAATTGAAAGTGTGAGTGAGGATGCATATCGTTCTTTGGAGGTCTCGTGAGCATGCTGAAGGTATTGGTAGTCATTGTTGAAGAAGCATCGGTAGGGGATCTTAGGTTTTTCAGGAAACCCAAGTAGAGGTAGAGGTTTTGTCCAGTCTGTGAGGTAAGGTTTCTTCGTTTCAGTGTCGACATTCGATTCAGGGTTAAGCCAGTCGAACGAGCCAGATAAAGCACAGGCTATGTTCTCCATGTGGTAATTCAGTTCAGTCTTCGACAACCTTTCAACTTGTAAACCTGACATAATACTCTGAGTCATCTGCAAAGTATTACCCGGTAATGGTTCGTCAGTCTCAAGCGGTAGTTGTGCTTTGATCATTGTAGTCAGCCAATCAGAGTCACGGGCTTCGTCCACATCTAGCCATGAGAATTGAGGAGTCTTTTTCTTCTGCTTCTTTGACTTTGAGGACTTCTTCTTCTCTTTTGGAGACGATGGACCGGTTTGAAATTCAGGAGTTTCTGATTCGTGTATTGCTGTTTCTGGTTCTTCCTGAGTATCAAACGGTTGAAGTATGAATGTTGCCTCTGATTGTGTCGGTTCGGTGCCGGATGCAGGAGCTCTTTGTTTGAAAGGAGGAGCCTTAGAAGTCTTGTGAGGCTGCTGTGATGAAGATGGGGCTTCTGAATTCTTTGACTTCTTGCTTTTCGGATCTGAGTCATGATCATCATATTTTCTTTGTCGTTTGTGTTTACCGGCAGCTTCCTTGCAAGATTCTTTTGAGGCAATGGCTTGAAGTGCCTCGAACATCGTTGATTCTTCAGGTGTCTTATCCTCCTTGTTTCTAAGCTTGACAGCTAACAGTGTTTGTAGTTGTTCAGTAGATAGATCTTTCGGTGGTGGAGGATCCCTGTTAGTGCGAAGGTAAAATGGAGTTGACTCAAGCATTCTGTGGTGTACTCTTTGATCATCCTATCCATGTCGGCATGTAGAGCTTTGTTGACAAGTTCACTCGCATCCTGAAGATCTTTGACTTGTGAAGTCAAAGTTTTGACCTGTTGTGAGAGCAGTTGTACTTGGTCATGTATATCTCCAGTTGGCCGTTGTGTCTCCTTTTTTTTCTTGTTAGCAAAATCAAGAGCTTTCTTGATCCGCTTCGATGCTGTCAAAGCTGTTTGCCTCCCTTCTTCTTTTTGTCTGATTTGCCTTTGGTTGTTTTCTTTGCTGGTGGTGGTGGTGAGTGATGTGATGATGATGATGATGAAGATGACTTGTACTTGGGTTCTGATGGAGGAGGTGAGGGATCCCTTGGAGGTGTTTCTTTTGGAGTTGGGGGATTCTTTGAGGATGAGTGCGGAGGACTGTTGATATATTGATC